>PVLC010007145.1:13759-65075 GCA_004027655.1 Graphiurus murinus | reverse complement strand
AAACAATCCAATCAAAAAATGGGCAAAGGATCTAAATAGACACTTCACAAAAGAAGAAATACAAATGGCCAATAAATGTATGAGGAAATGTTCCACATCATTAGCAATCAGAGAGATGCAAATCAAAACTACCTTGAGATTTCACCTAACTCCAGTCAGAATGGCAATCATAAAAAACACGAACAACAACAACTGCTGGAAAGGATGTGGAGAAGTGGGAACTCTAATACACTGTTGGTGGGATTGCAAACTAGTGCAACCTCTCTGGAAAACAATATGGAGGATCCTCAGACGAATGGGAATGAACCTACCATATGATCCAGCAATACCACTTCTGGATATCTACCCAAAAGAATGGAAACCAAAGACCGACGTATGTGCATCTATATTTATAGCTGCACAATTCACAATAGCCAAACTATGGAACCAGCCAAGATGTCCATCGGCAGATGAATGGATTACAAAACTATGGGATATGTACACAATGGAATTTTACTCAGCCATAAAGAAGAACAAAATCATGTTATTTGCAAGGAAATGGAGGTAACTGGAAAACATTATGTTAAGTCACTATTACTTTTTAATGAAATAGTGAACTAACAACAGATCCATACTGCTGCAAAATCACAAATAGACCTTATATACTATAAATTAACTTGCTTACTCTTTGTTTTGTTTGATAAAATAATTTGGGACAAGCTACCTCAATTTTTTTAATCTCATTTGCCTCTTTGGTAAAATGTAAATGATTATACTTGATTTGCATAGTTTATGACATTCTTATAAAGATAAATGAGGTAATATAAATTAAAATGGCTTATCAAGTATAAAGCATATGTTATGATTCACCCAGGCAAAAAATTCTTGAGACAAAATGCCATAAAAATATAAACAAGCTGTCCATTGACCCATATGAGAATACTGATAAACATTTATTAAAAATTCTTGATAGTAGTTCTTTAAATCTCACATATTTGCCATTTTCCAATCTACCTTTTCATCGCTATGGCTCCTAATATTACACTGAATGTTGTCTAGACAATCTACGTGAACATTCCTATTGCTTAAAATAAAAATGTTTTTATTCATTTAGAATTGTAAGTGAAACAGTATATATCCATTTTTAGTTAAAAGTCTTAGGCAAGCTCTCTCTTTGCCCTTTGACTAAAGGTCAGAGGGGCAACTCTTTACTAAACCAGGATGTAAAAAAGGAATTTTAACTGCCATTATCTGCTTCTGCAATCTGCTTTGCTGCTCAAGGTATGAGGAAGCTGTCTTGATCACAAGATAGCATCTAAGTAAGATATGTTGTCCATCCTGAAGGAACACCTGGCATTTATCAAATGATATAATAATTATTTATTTATTTATTTATTTATCTTTATTTATTTATTTATTTTTATTTATTTATTTTTTTGTGGTCCTAGGGATGGATCCCAGGGCTATTCTACCTCTGAGCTACACCTCTAGCCCTATTTTTTATTCTTTATTTTGAAACAGGGTCTCACTAAGTTGAGGAGAGCTTCACTAAGTAGCTGAGCCTGGCTGTGAATCATGATCCTCAGGTCTCAGCCTCCCAAGTACTGAGATTACAAGTGTGTGCCACCATACCTGGCTTGTAATGATTTTTTTTTTTCAAGTACTGGGGATTGAACTCAGGGCCATTCTACCTCCGAGCTATACCCCCAGCCCTATTTTTTCTTCTTTATTTTGAAACAGGATCTCACTAAGTTGCAGAGTGCCTCACTAGGTAGCTGAGGCTGGCCACTAATCTGGGTCCTCCAGTCTCAGTCTCCCAAATGCTGGGATTACAAGCGTGCGCCACCACACACGGCTTGTAATGATTTTATAACCATAAACTCCCCCCTCCCCCAACTCTGTAACCAAAGGGTATAAAATTGACACACCAACATTTGTGTGACAGCATTCAGGCTGTTTGCCCTGGCCAGCGGTAAATAAAGCAACCTCTTTGACACTATGGAGTCTGGTGTGTCTCTGTGGGTCACCTTGCAACACAAGCAGAATTTAAGAAAAACTGCCTTCCCAAGGGATAGCTTGGCGACATCTTATGTCCGACACTTTCTTCATCACATCTTCTTCAAGCCACATCAAATAATCGTGTAATTTAAGTAAAACCAATCTCCTGCCTTCACCCTCTCTGCCTCCAATTTTCTGCTGTCTTTATTAAGATTCTTTAATGTAAACATTGTAGAGCTCTCTTTTACACATTTACTCCTTCATGAAGTCTCTTTGCTCTTGTTTTAACACTATTCTCTTAATCGTCTAGGTAATTTGTGACTACTCCTTTGCAGTTACCTTTGCTGAATTCTTCTCTTTTATCTGGCATTTAAATGCTGGAACTTATCTGGGCATGATGGTACATATCTGTAATCCCAGTATTTGGGAGGCTGAGACAGGGATCCAAAGTTAGAAGCCAGAATCAGCAACTTAGTAAAACCCTTGCTTCCAAATAAAAAATAAATAGGGCTAGAAATTTTAGAATTTGAGTTCATGTCCTTCTCTTTGCCAATCTAGTTTATCTAGATGAATGTATTCATTCTTTGGTTTTATGCTACCTGAATTCTTATTTCCCATTTATAGAGAGAGCATAGAAATTTGCACAGCATTCAATAATAGATAGCAATATCTTATTTAGTATTTTTTTATCATTTCGCAAATTTAACATTCTTCTCTCCAAACATTGTCCTTTCCAGTTTTCTTATGTAGTAATTGTCAGTTCTATCAAAGTCAAGATACTGAAAATTGTCACTGACACTTCCTGCTCATTCAAACTCAATATCTACTCATCAATAACTTAATTTGTTTGTACTACCTAAAATAATATCTAACATTCTCATTTCACTCATTTCTAATGACATCTACTCTCCTTACTTCTATTTCTTTAGTTAATTTTCTACAGAACAATCCCATGGTATTTGGAAAACACTCCCTCTACATAATATACTGAAGACTTCCATTACACACATATGTCCAATTTTTTTCACATATTTTGAAAAACTCTTGGTGATTCCTTCTGTTTATCTCTTTTACTAAATCTAGTGTTGTTATTTCCACTTAGCTGCAGTTTAGTACACTTACCTGTCAATTTACATAAAAAGAGGCATGAGGATTATAAATGATACAAACTAATAAGAGTTTTCTGTATTTGAAAATATCAAAGAAGAAAATATATTTATGCTTCTTCACCAAATTAGCTAAAGATACCTAAGCCATTTGTGCTGTCTCATGCAAAAATGTAATTTTATTTACTTTATATACTTGCCATGATACCCTAACCTCAGTAGTACAAATTTCTAGTACATTCATGTTACATAGCAAGTTGTTATTTGCATATGATCATTGACTTTAATTTGAAGATTTAGCCTCTAAAATTTACAAAAGGCAAATCATTTTATTTAAAGTAACAGGATTAACCAAAAATAGAAAAAATCTGGTAATTCTTTGTTTTCTGATGGTTAGTATAAAAAAATCACTTTAGGTGAATACATTTCAAATTAAAACTATACTTACCTGCACATTATAATTAACTCTACCATTTCTCCATTAACTTCCAACTCTGACTTTCTGTGTAAAGGTCAATGTGCATCTTCTTTCACCCCTACTTCATTTGTAACTTCACTACTAGGCCAAGTGAAAGGTTATGTTACTTGAGGGCTCAGATTGATTGGAAAGACTCAGGCAACAAAATTATTTTGTATGACCTCTCATAGAAAGTAATATTACTCAACTATCAATAAAATTTAATCATTAATCATGAATCCATTAATTTGAGGAGCACATGTGCAATTTAGCTACAATAATCTTTAAGATGATTTATGATAAAAATTCTACTCAATTTTCTTATAAAAAGAAGAAATCATTTCAATAAAAGAAAGAAAGGTATAATTCCTTAGGTCTATTAATTACTAATTGTGAGCTTTGTCAACTATTTAAATGAAATCACTTGCATCATGTACCATATTATTTCGAATTTCATTGGTATGCAGCACCCTTAGGATAAAAGTTAAAATAGTATATTAATGTTAATTAATCTGAGTAATCATCTCTTCCACAAGATTGGTCATATTCATCATTTATGATTTAATATCAAATAAATCAACATTAATATACTGCATAGATGTTAGTAAAAGGATGAAGAAGAATAATGTCCTGATTGCTATGAGTTTATTACTGAGCAGATGAGGAGGAGGAGAAAAATGGGACTAGTTAGTTCCTGTAGCTCAATAAAACATATGGAAACAAACATTTTCATTAATTATTAGGAAAAATAATGGGGAGAATGTTTTCATTTGCCTTAGGAATTATATAAATATTGTTTTTTTAGCAGGGCCAGAAAATTATTTAAAGCCTTACCTCTCTAAAACTCTATGATTATAAAGAATATTTAGTTTGGATCAAGCTGGTCTATCTCAATGATTTCCTCTGATTATGGATCATATATTTTACTAGTACTAACTTTGGGTGAATCAATGTAAATTTCAAGTTATAGTATAAATTTGTGTCTTTATTTGTAACCAACAATTTCTTAGTCAGGTTATGCCCCTTTTTAATCTACAAATCATTTACTAGATTTGGGAAACATTAAGACTGCTTACTTTCTTAAAATTTATTGTTGAATTTGCTTTCTCTTCATAAACATTGAAGTATTCTTCATAAATTGAAGTAATGATGGAGCCTATAAAATTTTTCTTAGCTAAATCCTGCTTAAAAAATTGAGTGACTATCTGCAAGGAAAAGAAAAAAAAAACAAAAATATAGCTAGTCAGTGAAATGGTAAAACATTTTTTTATTCAACAAGTCTTACCATAGGAAAAAAAGAGAACTCAGTATAGAACTGGGCTCAGTTTCAAATGCAATAAGTAGAAGTAGTTATGGCTAAACTGACTTAGCAGGATTCTTGCTGAAATCAGTTTAGGGTCATTAAATATCATCTCAGAGGTGGTGAAAGATGAAGAATACAATTAGATATTGAAGGTGATCAGATACTGAGAGCAGTGGAGACAGGCTAAACTGACATAGAATTATTGCTAACACTGGACAATGTATAGGTAAGTGTGAAGGGCAAGAATCTAGAGTCTATTTGAGAGGAAAGATTAGACTGATTTTTTATTATATACTTATTTTCATTAGTGAATTTTTATTTTCATATTTTCCTGTTAGTATCTGAAGTACTTTCATTTACTTTATGCATTTATTTTAAGGCAGGTCTAATATAATGAATTTTCAAAACTTTTGTTTAATGAGAAAGATATTATGTCTTATTTATTTTTATAAGGCAGTTTTGTTACTATAATATTTCATTAAAATTAGAAGGATATTTCTTTTTAGTAGTATTCCTAAGCTTTTTTTTTTAATAATGTGCTTTTATTGGTGCATTAGTCTCACATCATAATGTAACATGTTGACATCATGTTGACAGTGACATACATGTATATAGTACTTAGTGAGTCCTCCCTACTCTCCAGCCCCTCCCTTCCCAATACAAAGTACTGAAGTTGACATTAGTATATTCACGTATTACATACAGTTGATGGCAATATTTTCATTAATGAGCCTCACTCTTCCCTGTCTCCCTCCCTTAGACCACTTGGCTCCACTGAGGTTTCTCTTCCATTTTCTGGAGTCCCTCTGATATCTCAGTTACTCCCTAGCTTGCACATATTAGAGAAAACATGTGACCCTTCACTTTCTGTGACTGGCTCATCTCACTTAACATAATAGTGTCCAGGTCCTTCAAATTTCTTGCAAATTACATAATTTTGTTCTATTTTATTGCTGAGTATAATTCCATTGTGTGTATTTTCCATAATTTTGTAATATAGTCATCTATTGATGGACACGTAGGTTGGTTCCATAATTTGGCTATTATGAATTGTGCTGCTATGAACATGGATATTTATATGTTACTGTATTTCTCTGATTTCGGACCCTTTGGAAAAAATTCCCAGTATTGACAGATCATATTCCCAGTTTTCTGGAGAATCTCCATGCTGATTTCCACATCAGCTGAATTAGTTTGCAATTCCACCAACAGTGTAGAAGAATTCCTATTTATCCATATCCTAGTCAACATTTAAATTTTCACTTAGCTGATAATTTTTAAATTTTTCTTATATTTATTTTTATTCTTTTAAAACTTTGAATATATCATCCCATTGTCTCCTGGCCTGTGAGGTTTCTGCTAAGAATTCCACTTACATATATATGACTTGACATTTTCTCTTGCTATTTTTTAAATTCTCTTTGTCTTTTACTTTTGGCAGCTTAATTATTGAGGGCCACTTTAAGTTGAATCTATTTGATGATCTCTGAGATTTATATATGCAATTGACCAGATTGCTTCTAAGTCTAGGGAATTTTTAGCAAATACTCATTAAATGGACTTTCTGTCCTTTACTTTGTCCTTTCTGTTTCTGAAACTGCCATAATCCATTTTTTCTTCTTCTTTTTTTTTTTTTTTTTTGCCTAATAGTATTCTGTAAGACATTTAGGTCATTGTAACTTTTTTTTTCTTTTTTATTCTTTGATTTGCTAATTTAAAAAGACCTGTCTTTGAGTTCAAAGATTCTTCTTGGTCTAATATGATGTTAAAGCTATCTCTTATATTTTGATTTCCTCTATTAAATTCTTCAGCTAAAAAGTTTCTCTTTGGTTCTTTTTTATTATAGCTATCTCTGTTAAGTTTCTCAATAGACTATAAATTGTTTTCCTGATTTAATTGAATTGTCTATCTAGATTCTCTTATATCTTGCTAAATTATTTAAGATCCTTATTTTAAATTCCTTTTCAAACAGTTCAAAAATGTTCTTTTCTTTGGAGTCAGTTATTAGAGAGTTACTTTGTTTCTTTGATGATATCATGTTTTCTTGCTTTTCTTTGAGAGTTCCTGCATTGATATCTTACCTCTGGTGGATCAATCTCCTCTTCCAAACTTTACAAAGTTGCTTTTGTAGAGAGAGACATTCACCTGAAAATGAGTCTCTGTGATCCATTTGAGAAAAGAATGGTGATTCCAGTCCCAAGTAGATGCAATGGAATTGGTTCCATGCACTTTCTTTAGCTGCAATCAACAGCAGGGACAACAGTAAATGACTCAATGACATAAGTTGTAGGAGTCTGCAACAGCATAAGTAGCAGTATAGGCTGATAGCATTTTAAGGGGGAAAAAAGGCTTTAAGATCATCCTATTCTTACTTACTCCACAATGGAGAGATTTAGCCAAGGAGATTCCTCTTGGTGTGAGGTCTGACATGTTCCCAAAGCAGCTGTACCAACACTGAGTCTTGGAGCAGATGTTGAGCAGAGCTATGGGCCCAGTGTCCTAGGCTCAGGGTCTCATTAACTAGTAGCACTTAGGTTCAATCTGGAGAAGAACAAGAAGTATTAGGTAACATTGTCAATTTAGGCCCTGGGTGTTAGGCACCATGTAGTGGTAACTCTGGACTCCATAATGGTAGGCCTTTGTGAGCCTAGGTGCTGCAGCAAAAGCACACCAGAAGGATAGATCCTATCTGCTACTTGGCTGTGGATTGGTCAGGTAGCAGGATGACAATGACTCCTCTCCACGGGGATGGGTTTGCTTAACTGTTATGACTCTAGGGGGCTTGTCCACATCCAATAAAGCAAGGGCCTACAGTTGCTTGCCTCTAGAGTATCTCAGCTCAGCCAATGTTCTATCTCCCTAAGATGTGGGATGTCATGCTAGATCAGTCATGAGATGAAAAACTGATCATAGCATCAAATTCCAATTCCCTGGAAGTTGAAATATGGACACATCCCTTCGGCTGAGGCCTAGGGGACATTACAGCTCTGAGTGGCCAAGGCATCATTTCCTGGGAGGCCAGGTACTGCTTCAACGCAGGCACTAAGGATTATAACTGTTCTTTGTGGCCAAGGAGGCAGGGTATGGCAGCAATAGGGACAAGGAGAGGTAAATGGAAGGGGCTCATAGTTTGGGGCTTGTGGTGTAGAGTGTATTCACAGATTAACTCAGGAAAGGCAGCCCCATGAGATGGAGTTTTTGGCAGTACCAAGGCCTCTGGCAGTGGCTAGGCTTCAGGATAGAATGGGACTGTGGTCAATTATCTCTGCAGCAGAACACACTCTACAGTGATTCGTTCTCTTGTGCAAACACAGCTGTATGAATTTCTCAGGCAATTTCCCAAATTGAGCTTATTACATGTGAGAACTGCAGGGTCTCCCAGTGGTGAGGGCGGTAGCTGTCCAAGGTGCTAACGGGGCTTGCTGGGGTGCTCATGTTTTTCTTTTTCCTTCAAGGAGAAGTACCTTCTAGTCATGCGCTGATCCTCCCTGGGGAATTGTGTAGCAGATACCTTTTTTTTTTTCTTCTTTGTGTGCAAACCCTGAGTTTCTGCACTCTATTGGGTTTCTGCTACTCTGATGTATTCCTACTCTATCAGTTATTTTTATCAAATGTCATCCTTTTTTCATTGTTTTGGTTGTCTTTGTGGGAGGATCAAGCACTAAGGACCTCTTGTAGGAAATTTTGCTGACATCACTCTTGCAGTATATAGATATTTCAAAATATTTTGTACATGATAAATATATCAAATTTTTCTTTTATAATTGTAAGAAGTCAATTTGAAAAAAGGACAGACAAATTTAGACAAATAAAGGAGATTAAGAATTTGTGATTGCATTCTTTCTTTACATAATCACTAACCTTTCTTTATTAATGAATGAACCATGTAAAATAATTTTATAGTTTGATATTAAATTAATCCTATCCTCTTTTGAATTGGTAGATTTCATGCTACTTACCTTATAAAGAGCATGCCAAAAACTACTCTATTTCATAAAGAATAAATAACTTTTTTGTTTCCTGACTGGCATAGCTAAGATTAAATTAAAGTAATTGTTAAGGTATATTTTTCTGATCACCGTGGTAAATTGGTCCCTTTAATAGTTCTGTATTGATGCATGTATTGAGATAATCATATGCTCTTTTTTCTTAAATGGTGAATGTTTTAGGTTGTATTAATAGATGGACTATTATACTGCTCATTCATTACTGAGATGAGTCCAGGTAATGACATTCCATTTGCATGCATTATTGGATCCATCTTATTTTAATACTTAACTTAGTTTTTTATGTTTATAAGTGAAATTTACCTCCAATTCTTATATTGTTCTTATCTGATTTTGTTTTTTTAAGGTTATAACTATATCCTATAATGAGTTGTATAGTGATTATTTTGCCTTCTCTAGAACATTTTGCAGATGACTGCATTTATCTTATCCTTAATTTTTTTTATTTTATTAGTGCATTTAATCATACATCATAAGGGAGTTCAAAGTAATAAAATCAGATACACACAGTATTCAGTAAGCCCTCTCCCACTTCTCACCTGACTCCTTCTCCCTCCCTACCTTTCCATGCAGGGCACTGTGATTGACATTGATAACTTTGTGTATGTACATCATGTCCATTGAAGTTTTTCCCTCTTCAAGTCTTCCTCCCCACTTCTGCCTCCCTCAGCTAAGTCCCCTCCCTCAATCCACTAAGATTTGCCCTCTTTTGGAGTCCCTTATATACCCCAATTTCTCCCTAGATTCTACATACGAGGGAAAACACCCAGCCTTTCACTTTTCCTGACTGACTAATTTCATTTATTATAATATTCTCTAGTTCCATCCATTTTCATGCAAATTACATAATTTTGTTCTTCTTTATGGATGAGTAAAATTCTATTGTGTGTATATCCCATAATTTTATTATCCATACATTCATTGGTAGATAGCTCAGCTCTTTCCATAGTTTGGCTATTATGAATTGTGCTGCCAGAAACATTTGTTTTAGTATGCAATGATAAGCCATTGTCTTTTTTCACCAATAAAAAAGGACTGCATAGTATTTTTATTGCCATGCATATGTATGTATGCATGTATATCTCATGTATGAAGGGACCTTTCAGAACACACACAAGGGTATTTATTATTTAAAATAGATATGCCCAAGTTAAATCAGACTGTTTCATATAGCACAGAAAAGTACTTTTTTTTTCTACCAGTCTCAATCAAACTACCATATTCTCTTCAAAAATAATTACTTTATATTTGAAGGTACTGAAGAACAAAGTATAAAGAATAAAAAATTAGAAAATGTTCTTTCTCTGGATTTCTCTCCATGTTATATAACCCTAGTATAATCCTAAACTAAGATATAATTCATTCTCCTGAATTTTTTCTCAAACATATTTTGAAAATATAGTTAACATTGTGGAATATGAGGGGTAAGATTAATAATCTCTTTACCTAACAAAAAGGCCATTGGATAGTCTCTGATATGAAACAATCCCAATGCAGCTTTTAGCTTTTTATGTATTTTATTATGTCACATTTGTGATTTGTTTTAAAATAATCTATCTTTAAAAAAATAAAGTATATTCTTCATACAAATATGAAATTATTTATCAGTATAATTTGAGTTTAAAGCTGTTAATTGAAGGGACCAAAGTAAATTAAAATTTTATCTTCCTTGTCATTCATTTTCTCTGAAAACAGATGAGGATGAATACTATTTTCAGCAACTGATTTCGGTAGTCTTCGTCACCACATGCAGAATGCAATTACATTACTTAGAAACTGCATTAACACTACTCTCACTAATTTTATTAGGCTGAAGTGTTTTATGCATTTTGTTTTAATTCAGAGTGCAGAATTCATTAAAATAGTATCTTCCTTGGGAAATAGCAAAAGCATGACTCTTCTTGTTGCTATAGTCATAATTACAATGGGTCACTTTAGAGATCAAGGGATGGCCTAGTAATAATTCTAGCAGGAAATAAAAACCATAGTTTTTCTCTATGTTTATTTTATTGTAGCCTTAAAATACAATCTTTCTCATAGTTCCCTAGGAGTCACTTTTTCTTGCTATTTCTTGTTGTGATAAATTATTTTGAAATATAAATAAAACAATTTATTTTAGTAGGTTAGAAAGTGAAATATGCTATTGACATTCTTATTTTATTGTATTTTAGTTTGGAGAATAAAAAGTTTGTCCTCATATATTTTCCAACTGCTCTTCGTTTTTGGCTTCATAGTAGATAAAAAAAAACGAATATATAGAATTCAATCTATGTGTATTGATATTAAAGGACTATTCATTATACAGTTGCAGAGGGTCATAATGTTTAAGAAAAATTCATGATATATGTAAGACTGCATCATTTTAGCTGTTCTTATTTTTATTTTCCAATTTTGAAAATAATCATAAGTTAAATAAAATACCCTTCCTGAGAAGTTAAATAAAATATTTTTCCTGAGTAATTCAATTTCACACTTGTTTTTTTTCCCCCAAAAGTCATGAATTTGTTAATTCTGTAAGTTCCTTCACTAGAGAAAGTTATCATGTACTAAATGTAAGTGGAAAATAGGTGATATCATTGTTCTTCATTAAATTTGTTTTGGTTTCCCACATTATAACACTACGGGTAATCCTGATTTAGTTAACTTCTAGGTCTATCTTTTCTTCTCCATAACAAAGAAATCCTGTCTCCATAGAAATGTATGATAATGCTAAGTCTAATGCCTTTTGAAATTCTGAATATATCCTTTGAAAGCATGCCCCAAGGTAGGATTTTCATTTCTTACTTGGCCAGTTTGGGAGGTATTTAGCTGGGATCTTTTTTAAAATGTATTTTTTGATGCATTATTGTTTCACATCATCATGTAAATCATGTTAATAGTGATATACATGTACACAGCACCTGAAGGGGCTCTTAACTGTTGTGGCTTCTAGATGGTTGCCACCACCTGCACCCTGCAGTCATGAATGGCATCCTTCACTGAACACATCTATCTTTCTGCACATGCTGATGAGATAGCAATTTCTGACAATCATTCTCCAGTATCCAACATCACTGGGGTCACACCCACTACTTGTCTTTTAAACATAAAGTTTAAATAATTCCCTTCTCTATTCAGATAATTCAACATAGTAGTGAATATCCTATTTTGTTCTGACACATACACAAATTAATCTGGAAAAGTAAACTGAGGCCAGACTACAGGAGTCAGTGCTTGAATGCATCTTGAAATGGAACTATAAATGTTATTTAAATTATCTTTCATTCATGCTAATGAGCCTATACAGATTGGCCAGTCCCAGAAAGTGAGGAACTGTAGATTTTGACCCATGTGTGGATGCTAGAGGAAGCTAGAAACACAAAAAACTTTAAATAAATAAGGTAAGATATTAGAAGAATATTGGAAGGGGATTTGGGGAGGAAAGTGGGTAGGTCAAAGGGGAGACTTGATGAGAGAAAGAGTTAAAATATTCTATGTTAATATATAAACTTATTAATACAAATTTTATGTATGGGGAGGGGGGAGAGGAGAGTAAGATCCAGAGGGAAATATACCAGTGCTGTATGCACTTGCAATATATGTTTCTATCACATTGAACTCTGTTATGATGTGAGGTTACAATGCACCAATAAAAATAATGCCATATAGTTTTTCAGTAAGTTTTCTATCCACCTTAAAATTTTTAAAATATCATTATATTCTACTGTATTCCTAAAAGTGCATATTGTAGTAGGTTTGAATAATATAAATCTGTAATTTAAAAATACTTGTTTCCCAAATATTCAAGACTCAAATATGAATATATGTGTATATGAATATATATGCATGAATATAAACATATATAGGCTATGTTATATATATGTATATATAACATATACATAACATCTACATTTATGCTAACAAATAGTCTGTCATAGTTGTTTATTGTCAATAAAACTAGAAATTAGGCAATCATTGGAACCTGGAATAGTGAAATACATTAAAACTTTTCTGTGTTTTTTCTTCTCCTTCTCCTTCCAATTTACCTCCTCTTTCAAGATTGACCCTCAGAAAGTATTAATCTATAATTTTCACCCCTGGATAAATATCCCTGATGGTACTTCTTTACCCAAAATAGAAGTTTTCAGCACTGTTCCAATTTTCACTTGACAAATAAAATTTAGATAAGAAAAATATACCTATGACCACATGGTTAAAATTATGTTCGTGCTTCAAATATTCATGGCACTATATATGATCAACTTCTTTTCCACAAGATACATATATCATAGTGCAAGTGAATGCCTATGAGTTATTAAAGGGCTATATATTAAATCATTCTAACCTTTTTAAAAATGTAAGTTGTGCACAGCTTAGAAATTAGCAAATCACTTTCTTGCACTCTAATGTGTTATTTCACAAATAAGAATTATTAGCATTAATCATAAATTTAACAATCAAATTTGCAGTATGGCTCTCAAAATCCAATCTCTATTTACTTCTTTACCATTATTTTCCAGTATGCCTATTTTATAACCATTCTCATATCATAGTTATGCTCATTGTACCTGGCCGCCTCTCATGTACATTTATTCTGTTCCTCCTTTTACTTCTCTCAGTCTTAGCTCTGTTTGCTTAAGCCTTTATATTAAATATTTAACATGAATCAGAATCTGTAAATATCAGATTCATCTCTTTAAAATCAAGTAGGAATTATTATTTTAAAAATAATTATTAAACTTGATTATTTTTGATTATTTATAATACATTTGACCAATGTAAATTCTTTATTAAAACATATGTAATTGTTCAAATTATGTGCCACACATATGAATATGTGAGAACACATACATGCAGCACATATATGTCATCCTGAACATACTATAAAATATATATATCTCTATCATCTGAGCTGTTCTTGTTCTTTAAGACACATGAAATGACGTCAGTCCTCATATAAATGTCCTAACCAATGTATTTATTACTTGACAGAGACAAAATTGTAATTTTGCACTGTTTCACATTGATTCCAAATTTTGTGCACCTCTCGATTTTTGTGACTACCGAGACTCCCTGATTCTGATCTCTTCTCACTTTGCTTTATAGACCTGTATATCCAATTCCATCACTGTTCTCCAATCAAGAGAGAAAGACAGAGACAGACCAAATTCAATAAAATACAGTTAAGTCTTGTATTACAGACTACAACAAACCTTGACAGAAGTGAAACAAGATTTAATGTAGACCACGACATCAAAGTTTAAGAGACATGCAAGGACTTTGTTCTTTGATATTCTTCTGCTGATTTTGGGTTGACCATGTTCCTCCATACGATTCAACTTTCTGCAATATTGCCAGTCCTTAGCTCTCTAGTCTCTCTTTCTCCTTCACTTCTTTTCTTTGTTTCTTAATTTCTCCTTATTTATTCTGTTGAATTTCTTGACCATATCTTTGTTTTTCTTTATAAGACCTGCTATGGACTTAATTGTGTCCCCCAAAAGTTATACCTTAACTCTTAGTGTGACTGTATGTGGAGAGAAGGTTTTCAGGAAGTAATTAATGTTGTTATCTTGTCTGTGTGGGGAACACATACAACACAGCCCATCATGCATTAAGAGACCTGTGTTCAGATATCTAAGTAGCTTCCGAAGAAGCAGCAGCAGTATTTTTACCAGGACAGTAGTGATTTTGTGATTCATCAAAAACAAAAACAAACAAAAAACACGTGACTTTCTTGCCAAATTAGGTCAAAAGTATAATTCTTTTGATCAGTTCAGCACAGGTTTTCTCTCCTAATCTACCAAGAATTTCTTGATTATCATCATAATGTACTAATTACTTTTCTAGTTGCCAGTGACTAGCAACAGTCTTGCAACAGGTAAAATTAATATTCACTCATAGGTCAGTGTCTTGACCTGTAACAAATAAATAATGAATACATATAATAGTAATTGTTCTTTATCAGATTAGTGATAATTAAAAGTATACTGTTGAAGAAACACCAATGAGTAACTTAGTCAGACCCTGTGCCCAGGGAGGCAGTGGGGAGTGGGAATAGGTGATAATATAGATTATGGTATGCTCTCAGAGGTAATCACAAGGAAACTTCCCTGGTCAGTAGAAACCTAAGAAACTTAACCAATTCTTTGCCAAAAAAAGGGTAAAGTAACATAATTTTCAAGGAATACTTCAGTATGAAAGTCTCTTCATGTTATTTTCACACTACATTATTTAACCAATGTGCATTTAAGTATCTCCAAACAAGACTGATCTCATAAAAATGGAAAGACTGTGGGTCTTTCAAAAATTTATAGTGAAGGAGTTTTTAATATTTATTATAATTTCATAAAAATAAAGTCTATCAATATGAATATAACCATATTTTCTAATATGAAAGAAACAATTTTTATTATGAGTTGAGTTTTTGCACCACTTGTTCTGAAAGGAAACAACAAAACAAGCTTGCCTGTATTTCAAAGAGGAAAATCCATAACTTGGAGACTAATGTAAGTTCAAATTATACAAAATTGTCATGTCTTTTGGAACAAACAGAAACATCTAGATAGCAAGAATCTACTCTCACATCTGTGCTTGAATTTTATCACATCTTCCCCAAAACACTCATCAAATCTTGTGGAAATATTCTTGATTTTGTTTCAATTCTACTTTTATTAAAAATCAGTATAAAACTACATTATGCTGATTTACTATTCAACTCATAACTCTTTGAAAATGTTCAAGTAGACATCTCTACATGATATACAAATGTACTAAAGAAAAATAAAATATCTAAATATGGAATAAACAACAAAAAGTAACTAGGCTGAATACTTTTATTTTGGCACATAGAGATCAATTCTTCATGTTTCTTCCATCTTACGCTGTACCCTATGAGGCTAATGTTTAGGGCAGCACAAGAGGCTCTCTCTGCCTTCTGACTATTGATTGGTCAGTGAGTAGTATGGGCATGAGATTCAAGAGACAGTAGAATGAGATAATGATAGTTCTTCTCCAAATATCGTCACTAGTATTTTTCTTTCATGAACAGATTTATTTGTATGGCAGTTTTCTCATGATTGTCCTATGCTAAAGTTGTACTGATTTTTCATATTAGCTAATTTTCAGATTTATGGAAACAAAAAGTTCATAAAGGTTTCTTGTCTTCTTTAACAGATGTAGTTTTATAATGAAATAATACATCATCATCTCAGGATTAGAATACACAAATATATTGCATTCGAATATTATTATTATTTTTTTTTACAGAGTGCAGCAAAAAAACCTTAAGTAAATACCATTTGTGCTATTATAGTACATCAGGGATATAAAAAGTTTTTTTCTTTTTTTATTGTAATAATTTGTGCTTTGTATGTATACATCTTTGTTAGGTACGAATTGATAGAGACAAATGTGAAAACATTTCTCATCTGACTCCTTCCCCAATTCCCACCCCGCTCCCTCGCCCTCCCTCCCTCTCAAGTTCAGTTCAGTGAGTGACCTTGATATAATTGTGTAAGTACATCATGTGCCTTAGGATGCCCCCCCCCCAGCGTCCATCCCCTTTGGTTAAATCAACTTCTTTGTTTATCGAGGGTCTCTCCTTTTCCATCTGGAGACCCTCTTATGCCCCATCTTCTCCCTAGCATCCGCATATTAGGGAGAACATATGCTTCTTTACTCTTTGTGACTGGCTAATCTCACTTAACATAATGTTTTCCAGTTGCATCCATTTCCCTGCAAAGAACATGATTTTGTTCTTCTTTGTGGCTGAGTAAAATTCCATTGTGTACATATCTCATAGTTTTGTAATCCATTCTTCTGTCAATGGACATCTTGGCTGCTTCCATAGTTTGGCTATTGTGAATTGTGCAGCTATAAACATAGATACACATACATCGGTCTGAGCCGGGTGTGGTGGCGCACACTTGTAATCCCAGCATTCGGGAGGCTGAGACCGGAGGATCCGGGTTCACGACCAGCCTCAGCTACCTAGTGAGACACTCCGCAACTTAGTGAGACTCGGTTTCAAAATAAAGAATAAAAAATAGGGCTGGGGGTATATCTCGGAGATAGAATGCCCCTGAGTTCAACTCCCCAACTCCCAGTACTGCAAAAAAAAAAAAAAAGAACCACATACATCGGTCTGATAGTTTGGTTTCCATTCTTTTGGGTAGATACCCAGAAGTGATATTGCTGCGTCATAAGGTAGGTTTATTCCCATTCATCTGAGGATCCTCCATACTGTTTTCCAAAGTGGATGCACAAGTTTGCAATCCCACCAAGAATGTATTAGGGTTCCCACTTCTCCACACCCTCGCCAGTATTTGTTGTTGTTTGTGCTTTTGATGATTGCCATTCTGACTGGGGTTAGGTGAAATCTCAAGGTAGTTTTGATTTGCTTCCTTCTGACTGCCAATGATGTGGAACATTTCCTCATAAATTTATTGGCCATTTGTATTTCTCCTTTTGTGAAGTGTCTATCTAGATCCTTTGCCCGCAGCTACTTGAAGAGGGCATAGGACCAACACTTCAACACATAGGCACAGGTAAAAACTTTCTCAACAATACCTCCAAACCACAAGCAACTCAAAGGAAGATCAATACATGGAATTGCATTAAACTGAAGAGCTTCTGTGCAGCAAAGGAAACTATCAAGAACCTCAACAGAGAGCCTACAGAGTGGGAGAAGGTTTTTGCCAGTTACTCTTCAGATAGAGGTCTAATATCTAGGATATACAAAGAACTCAAGAAAATCACAGCTAAGAAAGTAAATAACCCAATCAAAAAATGGGCAAAGGATCTAAAAAGTTTTTCCTAGCCGGGCGTGGTGGCGCACGCTTGTAATCCCAGCATTCGGGAGGCTGAGACCGGAGGATCCGGGTTCGCGGCCAGCCTCAGCTACCTAGTGAGGCACTCCGGAACTTAGTGAGACCCGGTTTCGAAATAAAGAGTAAAAAGTAGGGCTGGGGGTGTAGCTCGAAGGTAGGACGCCTCTGAGTTCAATCCCCAGTACCGCAAAAAAAAAAAAATAAATAAAATAAAATAAAATAAAAAGTTTTTCCTAAGCACACCTCATTTAAGAACTAAGCATTAGTGTGTTTTTATATCTTTGTATAAATGCATCATAGGAAAAATGCATATAACTGAAATTTCCCTTCATATTTATAATTAAATAAATTTGCATGTTATTACATAATTTTAAAGAATACCATTAAAGTGGTGTATCTCTACTTTGAACACTGTACCCTTTAAAATACTCGTTTCATTTGGTTAGTCTGAGTGTCACTTTCTGTAAGAAATCAAAAGATACAGTGCGAAATTTGATTATTAGAAACCTTCCTAGCCAGGCAGGGTGGCATATGCTTGTAATCCCAGTACTTGAGAGGCTGAGACTGGAGGATCTGGGTTTGTGCCCAGCCTCTGCTACTCAGTGAGGCTCTCTGCAACTTAGTGAGACTCTGTTTCAAAAATAAAGAATAAAAAAAAAAAAAAAAAGATAGGGCTGGGGGTGTAGCTCAGAGGTAGAATGCCCCTGAGTTCAATCCCCAGTACCGAAAAAAAAAAAAAAAATGGTACTGGAGGTGTGGCTCGGAGGTAGAATGCCCCTGGGTTCAATCTCCAGTACTGAAAAAAAAAAAACCAAAAAAACAAAAACCTTCCTACATATGCCATTGCTATTTGCGTCTTTGACTGCCACTTTTCACTTTATTTTTCTCAATTTAATTCACCTTGCAGTCTGTAAACATAACATTTTGAATCCATATTTCATCCTCTAAACAGAATCATCCCTTCTCCTTGGCTCGCTGTTCTCTATCATGCCCAATTTGCTTACAGTTTCCTGATGTGACTGGTGTGGTCTTCAGGTGGCTGGCTGGACTCTCATTTTACTTCTCCCATTTCCTTTCATTCTGTGCCCTCTTCACTTTTATGAGAGTGCTGCAACAAGCATCACTGCCATGTCCCTCCATGCCATTCTCCACTTCCCAAATTATATCTCTCTTTTTTTAATGTCACTTTTCAGTATTTCTTTCATCTTTATCTTCTCTGACTTATGATGACTTTATTTAAAGAACTAAGCAATCAATATTTCCATATAATTTCAAAGAAGATTGAGACAACTTACAATATGCTAATATAATATATATGTATAGGATATATACAATAATATTAAATGAATTGTCAAAATCTCGTAAGGAAACAGGAGAGAGCTTTTAATTAAAACCTAGAACAGAAGTGATAAAAACAATAGGAACTATATTTAAACATAATTATATCGTGATATTTAATGTAAGTTCATGCTAATGCTAAATGGTTTTGTCTTCTCAGTGCATTGCAAGCATAGAGGTGAGGGAATCACCACTATTTTTTTTCATTTCTCATATCATATGATGTGTATCCTATAATATATGTTTGGTCCTCATTCACTGACTTATTCATTAACAGGAGCACTTAATCTTTTCCATAGTTTGTGACCATAGCTTGCTTGCTTTTCTTTCTTTCCTTTCCTTTCCTTTTCTTTCGCTTTCCTTCCTTCCTTCCTTCCTTTCTTCCTTCCTTCCTTCCTTCCTTCCTTCCTTCCTTCCTTCCTTCCTTCCTTCCTTCCTTCCCTCTTTCCTTCCTTCCTTCCTTCCTTCCTTCCTTCCTTCCTTCCTTCCTTCCTTCCTTCCTTCCTTCCTTCCTTTCCTCCTTCCTTTCTCTTTCTTTTTTTGGTACTGTGGATTGAATCCAGGGTTATTCTACTTCTGAGCTATGCCCCAGTCCTATTTTATATAATTTGTTTTGAAACAGGGTCTCACTAAGTTGCAGTGGGCCTCACTAAGTAGCTGAGGCTGGCTGAGAACCTCCAATCCTCCTGTCTAAACCTCCCAAGTACTGAGATTACAAGCATGAACCACCATGTCCAGCTAACTTTCATTATTTCTAATTCATAGATAAAAATTTTTGAGTTTTGAATTTTGTTTTTAACTAAAATTTATCAGCTCAGGTATTCAGAATATTGTACTCAGGATGATCTTTATTTTCCTCAATCTGCTTCATGTAATATGTTAAATTGTGTGAATCAATAAATTTTAGTGTTGTAGACAAGACCAAAAGTCATCTCTGTCACTAAGCCACTAAGTAATTCCAAATATATACAGATGTACAAGGGTGAGAAACCAATGGAAATCTAAACACAGAATAAGCAAAAAGACTAGAGGAAGATATTTCTCATGTATTACATGAGGCAAGGGGGTATTTTCCACATATGATTTTACTTTTATATTTTCTGTCTCTGTAGTACCAGAGTACATCAGCCAAATCAGATATCATTTTTTTTAGGCAGTGAATAGAGCAGAGTGATAAGTGAAAATGTGCCATAAAATTTGCATTCTGAGAAGAAAAATTAAACTGCTGCTTTTATTCAATGTATGGTTTCTCAATTGTACTTGACTCTTACAGAATGGTCTCCATTACCCCAGATGACATAAAAAACTCAAATTACAGATTGGCAACCTTTCCTAATTTGGGGATTAAAAATTATTGATTATAAAAGTTAGCTTCAAAGAATTCCTACTGAATTTCAAAGACTAAAATAGAGTTTGAGAGAATGGTATATATTTTAAGGTTATATGAGTTGTATAGGAATATGCCAGCATTTATTGTTGTTCGTGTTTTTTATGATTGCCATTCTGATTAGAGTTAGGTGAAATCTCAAGGTAGTTTTGATTTGCATCACTCTAATTGCTAATGATGTTGAACATTTCCTCATACATTTATTGGCCATTTGTATTTCTTCTTTTGTGAGGTGTCTATTTAGATCCTTTGCCCATTTTTTGATTGAGTTATTTGTTTTCTTAGCTATGATCATAAAAAACACGAATAACAATAAATGCTGGCGAGGGTGTGGAGAAGTGGGATTTCAAATTAGTGCAACCACTTTGGAAAACAGTATGGAGGAAGCTCAGACAAATGGGAATGAACCTACCATATGATCCAGCAATACCACTTCTGGGTATTTACCCAAAAGAATGGAAACCAAACTATCAGACCGACGCATGTGTATCTATGTTTATAGCTTTATAGTTGCACAATTCACAATTGCCAAACCATGGAAACAGCCAAGATGTCCATCGACAGAAGAATGGATTATAAAACTACGGGATATGTACACAATGGAATTTTACTCAGCCATAAAGAAGAACAAAATCATGTTATTTGCAGGGAAATGGATGGAACTGGAAAACATTATGTTAAGTGAAATTAGTCATTCACAAAGAGTAAAAAAGCATATTTTCTCTCTAATATGCGGATGCTAGGGAGAAGATAGGGCATAACAGGGACTCTAGGTGAAAAAGGAGAAACTCTAGATAAGCAAAGAAGTTGACATAACTGAAGGTGATGGACTGGGGAGTGGGTGGCAGGGGGGCACCCCAATGCACATGATATACTTTCATAAATATATCAAAGTCAATCACTAAACTGAATTTGAGAAGGAGGGAGGGCGAGGAGTGGGGTAGGAATTGGGGAAGGGGTTAAATGAGAAATGTGTGCATATATGCCTTTATCAGCTTGTACCTAACAAAGATGTATGATTACAATGCACCAATTAATTAAAAAAAAATAGAATATGCTTTTTTTTTTCTTTTGTGGTACTGGGGATTGAACCCAGGGGCATTCTACCTCCAGGCTATACCCCCAGCCCTATTCTTTATTCTTTATTTTGAAACAGGGTCTAACTATGTTGCGGAGTGCCTCACTAGGTAGCTGAGGCTGGCCGCGAACCGGAATCCTCCAGTCTCAGCCTCCCAAATGCTGGAATTACAAGCATGAGCCACCACGCCAGATGCTTTTGTTTTTAAATGGAGAATTTTAACAATTTATAGTAGTAAATGAGACAATTTCATCTTTTAATAAAAATAATAATTATAGAAAATAAAATACATAAGCAGTGTCAAGGAGAATTAATATATTTAAATATTAATCCCTTAACATAATTCCTCATAAAACTAGCATATCACATTCTGGGAAATCATAGATGAGGAAGTTAATACAGCTTTGAAATATTACCATATCCTTTTATCCACTACAGACCCCAAAAAATTTAGGGATAAATTTAGAGGACTAGTTATCCCTCATCTCCCTCCTAAATTACCTAAACTAATTAATAAATGTATATTTGTGGATTATTTTCAGAAAGCAACATTCTATTTTGAATATTTATGATTCTTATTCATGATTTATTTACTCTAATATTAAGATAAAACTTGTATACAAAGTGTTCATTTCTCACCTACTTGGCCAGTTCCTCTTTTGTAATTGTTGATAATAATTACAATGTTGCTGACTCTTATGTCTTACTTTCATGCTCTTGTTTATATAAAATTTTTAGGAGAAAATACTTGAGTAATTCTTGCAAAAAGCATGGTGAGTTGTAAGTTTTATACATGATCATGCCTGTAAAATATATTCATTTCTCACAAACATGAGTAACAGAATGATAATATAGAAATATAGGAACAATTTAATTTTCACTATAAACATTGCAAATCATTCATGCTGAAGACCAGAGTTCATTTGCCAGTTTGATTCTGGGTGACACTTTAATCTTACTATTATTGTCTTTCTACCTCTTCTCTCTTCCAGCCTCTGTATCAGAACTACAGATTTATGTCACTCTCTTGCTCAGAGAAATCTTTTTTCCAAAATAAATTATTCTTGTTTTTTTCTCTTCTGAGGCTTTTTCTATAAAAACATACTATGTAAGATAGATATTAGATGTTCTGAGTATGTATTGTCTTTCAGCCTCCATTTGTGAGTCTAAGTACGCTAGTGGTAGACACTAGTTTAACTACCCACCATGGTAATACAGAAAAAACACAACTGTTTAGTATCAGAGAGAGAAATAAGAGCTATGATATCTGCTCACATCCTTAGCAGATGTCACCACATTATTATTGCCTAAAAAAGAAGAGTCTGGAAAATGTAATCTCCAGCTTTATCATCAAGGTGCTTTGTTAAATTTCAATTACTACAATTAATGGGTGTAATGATGAGGTTAATAACCAATAATCTTCTAAATTTGATAATACTAAATGTTCACATTAATGCTTTTCTTTTCCTTTATTATAACTTTATTGTATGTTATAGACTCTCATCATAATGTAGTTCATGATGATAGTGACATTACAACTTACCTATCAACTGAAATTGTCAAATGCCTTACGGGGCAGTATAGTGCACTTGACTTTGCATTTGGATCTTAGCACTACCCATCAATAGCTGTATTAAACTTTTTCAGGTAACTTCTCTTTTCTGTGCCTCTATTTAATCACCTAAAAAGGGGGAGTATTATCATAGAAACTTAAAAGGGTGCTGTGATAAATGATAAGTATGCATAAAAATTTTAAAACACTTCCCAGAATGTTAGTTTTCTTATATAAGACTTTTGTGTGTTTTTATGTATATACATCTACATTATTATATGGGTAAAATTTGCCAAATTACTCAATCATTTTTTGGCCTCTTTTCTTCTCTGTTAACTGGGGATGATTCTAATATGTATTTATGTGCCTATATGGATTTTATGAGTATTAAGTGAGTAACTAGTACATATTATGCACTGGGTAAAATCTGTTGATTTATTATTGGGAAGAATGCTTCTTCTAATATAGCTTTGTTTCTAACATAACTTTTGAATGGTAGTTTATATGAGCCTGATACCTCACATTTATTAAAGACTAAAACTCCTAAAATGGGTTTTTTCTTATGATAGCAGTTTGATTTTCAAAACTATGTGAGCTGATTGATTTTTGCTATTTTTTGTCATTTTAGCATACATATGTAGATACATAGAATTAAATGAGAATGATCTCTGTATTCTGGTGAAAGTAATGTGGATTTTTATGGTATGATAATAACTGTAATTATAGAAAAATAATAATAGTGATTATTTAAGCTAGGGATGGTGGCTGGCACCTATACAATCCTAATACTTGAGAGCTTGAGATAGAGGATTGCAGTTCATAGCCAGCCTCAACAACTTATATAACAACACCCTCAGCAACTTAGTGAGATCCTGTTTCAAAATAAAATAGGTCTGGGGGTGTATCTCAGAGGTACAATGTCTTTGGGTTCAATCCCTAGTACCATAAAAAATGACTACATGGTGGGTCATATAATATAATGCCTACTTATTAAATATTTTGTATTTATTATTATACTTACAGAAATTCCCTACAAATGAAGAAATTTATATTCATTTATTTTTCACTTGTATGACATTTTTTATATAATTGTAATAGGAATAAACTGTTGTTTTACAAATTACCACAAATGTTAAAACTTAAAACAACCAGGCATTTATTATTTCACTAATTCTGTGGTTCTGGACTTTAGAGTTCTCTACCACAAGACTACAATCAAAATGTTGGCCAAAACTGTGGTCTCATCAGAACTTTGATTAAGGTAGAATCCACTTCAAGTTCACCAAAATAATCAGACTGTTGAATAAAATGGCCTCAGTTCCAAGCTGGCGATTGATACGAGACCACAATCTGTTGTTTGTCACAAGGGTTACCCCACATGACAACTTTCTTCAAAAAAAAAAAAAAACACTAGTGAGAGAGTCTAATGATACGATGAAAATCAGAATCACTGAATCTAATCAAGGAATATTATCTACTTTGAGGTAGTCTTTTAGTTAGATTAAATCACTCAAGGTGGGCTGATGGAGATTATACAGTATCATAAATGTTAGGAGGATTTTAAGCTCTGCCTTCCATAGTCATTCCCCTGAGTTAAAGTACAAGAACCATTAGCACTGATCTGATCTATCTTGTCCACCATTGAATCCTAGGATAGTTTTTGACATGAATTATGTCCTCAACAAATGTGTGCTTAGTAAATAAATAGTGGAAACAGAAATAGATATGCAACAACAGAGGATAGTAATAGAAAAATTCACTTGGTAAAGGCATTCTGATATTTCTATCTTTCCTCCCATCCTTTTCTCTTTCGCTTACTCCTATCTTCTTCTTCATACTTTTGCAACTAAAAGAAACATACAAATGAAACTAGCACATGCTTTCCCATGACATTTGCCTTTGCATTAAATGTTTTTCATATCACATGTCACTTATACTGACTTAAGTAATTCTTTGTAAATGAGTTTATAATTTAACAGTTAAAATTATGAGTATAATAATTTATTCTTCAAGCCATGTTTTCCAACATCCAGGTTTTGACATTGTGATAAAAATACCATGTAGAAAAATATTTTCTCAACCACATGTTTGTTAATAAGGAAATCTCTTGCTAACTCTAAAGGTTAAATGATGATATAATCATGATATCTTCAGAGGTTTCTTTAATAGCTACAGTATTTCAGTCACTATAGTGGTTTATTTATTTTCGTAAGGGAATGGATTTTCAAAAGGTCTCCCTAGCTTGAGTTGAATGCAGCATGTATTATGAACAATAGTAAAAGAATTCAGATTCTGAAAGTAGAAATTTTAAAAGTTTCATGTACATATTAAATAGCAGAATGATTTAGGCACTTGTTTAAAAAGATTATGTCTGTAAATGCAGATTCAATTTCAAATAAACTCAAATGCAATCTCCATTCTAGTTTTCTTCTTGTATAAATGTTCGCATTGAGAAACAATGTACTAATGAAAGGAAAGCAAATTAACACATTTTTAAAAAATTGCTGCTTTATTTTAGATAGCATGTTTGGCAGGATGTATTCAGCATAAAAAACAATCTGAGTTGACTACAATTATTGTATCACAAATGAGCAAACAAGCTCAAAATCACATTCGTGTGTGTGTGTGTGTGTGTGTGTGTGTGTGTGTGTATGGTGTGGTGTTGAGGATTGAACTCAGGCGCATTCTACCTCAAAGGTACACCTCAGCCCTATTTCATTTTAATTTTGAAACGGTCTCGTTAAGTTGCTGACAGGCTTCACCACATTGCTGAGGCTGGCTTCGAACCTGAGATACCCTGTCTCAGCTTCCCAAGTACTGAGATTACAGGCATGAACTGCCATGATTTGCTATTTATCAATTTTAAATTATTAAATAAGCACTTTTATGTACTAGATATTGTGGTCAGCATTTGGCATAAAATGGTAAGCCAGAACAAACACATCATTTATTCTCCTGGATATTATTGTATGGATAAGTTTAAAAACTCATTAATCAATAATGCTATTTAATATACACAATGATAGTCTAAAAGAAATGAAACAGTGCTATAACAACCTGACAGTTCAGAGTTTAAGGCGTTCTTCTAAAGAATATAAAGTCAAGGTATAGATGTTTACAAGCTAATTGCATGGAATCTAACTAACAGCATGTGGAAAATACTTGAGATGGAATAAATACGTGGCTTATTCAAAGTTCTGGAAGAGATATTGGGGAATACGTTAGAAATAGAAGACTGTATAAACAAGAGCTAAAACATCCATTTTTCTAAGGCCATTTTAAACAGTAGTTTTAATTTTTTTTTCCTAAGAAAAGAGAACTGAAAAGAACTTAAACTAAACATGAAAAAGGCTTACATGGAAAATAATATATCCATAATTTGGAGAGTGGTATGAAAGAAAACAAAATCAGAATAGGGACACAAATTTCCAAAAGGTCCAGGAAAAAGCTGATGGTCTCTTGGGCTATGAAAACAATAAGAAAATAAATACATAAAAGATATATTGAAGAGATAGAGAGAGAGCTCAGCCACTCCCCAATACCTTCCCAAAGGAATTGAAATTAGAATACTATGATGCATACCCATGTTCATAACAGCACAATTCACAATAGCCTAATTATTTAACCAACCCAGGTATCCATCAACAGATGAACTGATAACAAAAATGTGAATACACACACACACACACACACACAGTATACACAATGGGATTTTACTCAGCCATAAAGAACAAAATTATATAATTTCCATAAAAATTGATGGAACTATATAATATTATGCTAAGCGAGATCAGCCAGACTCAGAAAGTCAAGAGTCATATGTTTTTTCTTATATGTGAAAGGTAGAACAAAAATAGGAAGCAAAAGAGACTTCAGTCAAATGATGAGAGAAGACAATGAAATAATGGAAGGAAACTGGGTGTGTGAAGTGAGGAGGGGACAAACAAGGATTGAGGAAGGGAATAGTTCAGATAAGGCTATGTCCATAGAAAGTGTCGCTAAGGATCTCACTAACATGTATGAGGAGGGAGGGAGGGAGAGGGGAGCGGGTATACTGAGGTAAACACACCAAGTGCTGTGTGCGTATGTATGCTTGTGTCACTTTGAATCGCATTATGATGTATAATTATGTTGTACCAATGAAAGTCTAACAAAATAAAGGAGATCTTGGGAATGAAAAGGTAAACTGAGAGGTCGTTGATTAGCTATGATATTTCTGTGCTATGTATTATAATTTCTCAATAACTACACGGTTTTAAATGCCAGGGTATACTTAATGATTTATAAGCATGATGAGAAACTCCTACAGAGCCAATGCAGCATGCGCTGAGCCCCTCCTGCTCCCCACCCCACAGAAGCTCCTGCCAGATTCTGACCACTTCTCAGAGTTAACATTCATTTCTCAATGAGCCACAGGCTGCGTGTTCATCTGTATGCCCATTTAATAAACACACACTAATAAGCATATTATGTGCCAAAAATTATGTGAATCACTGGAATACAACAATAAGGACAAAAGGGGTGTGGACTGTACACTCAGTGAATTAGTAATTCATTTTAGTGTATTTTAAAAGTACATGCACATAAGAATTCCCTGTGGAAATTGTTTAAAATGTAGTATCCTGTGCCCTACATTCACTGATTAAATATACTAAGAAATCAACATTTCAGAAAGCACTTCAGTTGATTTTGGTGCCAGTGGCCGAGAAAAATACTAAATTAGTGCATAGCTCTCTTCAAGAGCATCAAAACATTCTTTTTAGCAAGAGAAATTTTTCTCATTGTATTCTACACACAATATAAGAATGTATTTTCTTGTTTCCTTAGAAATATTAAGTCTAAGTCCAATGTTTTTAAGATTTCGTTGTTCTGGGCACAGTGGTGCATACCTGTAGTACCAGTACGTGGGAGGCTGAAACAGGAGGATTGCAGATTTGAGTCCAGTCTCAGCAATTTAGTAAGACCTTC
Organism: Graphiurus murinus; assembly: GCA_004027655.1. Classification (NCBI taxonomy): domain Eukaryota; kingdom Metazoa; phylum Chordata; class Mammalia; order Rodentia; family Gliridae; genus Graphiurus; species Graphiurus murinus. The sequence goes on along the minus strand of PVLC010007145.1, from coordinate 37,095 downwards.
AGCAACTTAGCAAGATCCTGTTCCAAAAGTAAAAAGGGGTTGGTATGTAGCAGTCACCTCTTGTTTAGAGTTGCTGGGAATAACCTGAGTAAATCAGTAGAATTGTGTCCTTGATAGGAAAGGGTTGTGGGCTGACCCGGTAACAAATGAGTCACTCTTCAATTACTTAATATTTAAATAAAAGGGTTCTCTCTCCTGGATGGAGTGATGAGAGTTCTGAGACATTAAAATAGTTATATACCTTCATGCAAGGATATATATGAAGATTGTACTGGGAGATACACAAAACTAAGAGGCTATCAACTGAAGCTTTTCAGTTAATTGAAGATTATAACTGATGGGAGACTATTAAATCTGGTGCTCTCCACATTGGCTTCTTATTATCTTGTGATTCTTTGGGACTCCATAAGAATTAGGAATTCTTCCCAACACACAGAATGCTCCAAAGAGTTGCTAAAATTGCCTTTACTTTTTGCTCACCCTTCTTTTCATTCTTACTTAACTAATTCTGCTTTTACAACAATAAGCTACATTTAAATGCTAATACAAATTACCTGGTCTTTTTTATCAAAAGACAATGTACCAAATAATAGGTGATTATGATTGCTGCAATACCAAGTGCAAATCTATTGTCATATAGAAATAATTTTATTATCGGTATAAAACACAAATAATTTTTCTGTCAGTGAAATCTTTGAAATGGCAATCCTGAAATTAGGTTTTACTTCTCCATAAACAGCTGCCTTATATTTTCATTATTTGAATTAAGCATTATTTTCAAATGTAACTTGACTCTTTCCTAAAAATTGATTTCAATATAACAGTTATTGAATTTTTAACTTTTTTGTCTTCTAAGAATTATAATATCATTAAATGTATAAAGCAAAAACTTTCCAGGCAGGCATAGGAGTGCACATCTGTAATCCCAGGATTTAGGATGCTGAGACAGGAGGATCGCAGGTTCACAGTCAACCTCAGCTAAAATTTAGCAAGGCCCTCCACAACTTAGTGTGATATTTTTTTAAATTAAAAAATAAAATAAGGCTGGAGGTGTAGCTCAAAGGCACAACATCCCCGGGTTCAATCCCCAGTATCATTAAAACAAAAACAAAAAACCAAAATCCTTCCAATATAAAGATTATTCCTTTTCAGAGAGCAGAAATGAATGATTTTTGTTTTTAATAACAATAGTATACAGGCATATTATAGATATTATAATACCTATAAAGAAATTTCTCCCACTTTGGGCATTGATCAAGTTGGAAATTTAATTATGCAGTTTTAAAATAAGGAAATAAGTTCATATTCCAACATCATTAAAACTATATTAGTCATTTAATTTCTTGAACTTCCATTCTTTGCATCTATATTTGGAGAATTATTTTCTTTTTTCAGTGTATCATTGCCTAATAACTTTGCTATCTTTTGTTCTGTAGGATACCCCACAAGTATAGAGTTATAATAGACATTTTATTACCTGACTATAAGAAAAACCTAAATGACTTTTAATTTTGTCATTCTTAAATGAATTAGTTAAATAATCACCAGAAGAGTGTCTCTTAACCAAAATTCTGAAATGATTTTCTATTTTAAAAATGCTATAGAAAAAAATTTAAGAAAATAAAACTACCTCTGTCACTCTAGTGTTTAAATATATGCATTAGCAATATGAAAATGTTTGATTGATACAAAAAGTAGCTCTCCACTATTTTCTTACCTTTTGTCTTTATTCATACTATGTTCTTTGCTATCAGTGAATTAATTTCCAATCCATAATTTTAGTTTAATTAAAGCTTACTCAATAATTATACTCAAAATTGGGTGGCCTTTTTTAAGAAAGCCTTCATTGTTTCTGAACCTCCTCTCCCGTCCCCCACCAAAAAGAATGACTTACATATTCTTTCCTTGCCTCTAAATTCTATGGGGGAACTCATAGCATATAATTTGTATTGAATGTTGATATTCAAATCAAGTTTCAGAGTTGTTCTTATTCTTCTCCTTCCCTTTTAAGAATGCATGAATGTTCCTTTGGTTGAGGTGGTGGATAACTCCATTACTCTCCTTTGTTGGGGTATAGGTTGTGAAAAAGTGAACCTTGGATGTGGAGGAGAGACTCTCAAGAAACTGAGAAATTTGAAGGGATAAAATGGGTGTCTGATGGCTGCTTTTATGTATATGAACAGTGTAGCAGCTTGAATGCTGGTTCTCATAAAGAGATGCCCATGTTCCAACCCTGTTATCAATTAATGTGATTTTATTTGAAGAAATGGTCTTTGAAGATGTAATTAAAGAAAAGATGAGATAATTCTAGATTGTTCCGATGAGTCCTAAATCAAGTGACAATGTTAGGCAAATACTATACTTCTGAGTTACCTCCACAGCCCCCCCCTTTTTTTTTCTTTGCTAACTTGTGCAGGGTGGCCTCAAATGTGGATCACTCTTGCCTCAGCCTCTTCAGTAGCCAACAACAATAAAATATATATTTTGTAGTACTAGAAATTGAACCTAAGGGCCCTCTAATGTTGAGCTATGTCTACAGTTCTTTATTTTTATATTTTAAATTTTGAAACAGGGTCTCACTAAGTTGCTGCGGCTGGCCTCAAACCTGGGATCCTCCTGTCTCAGTCTCCCAAGTACTGTGATTACAGGAGATACCACCAGCTTCAAAGTCCTGGGAATACAGATGTACTTTTCCACCAACTTGCCCCAGCCTTTATAATTTCTACTACTATTGTTTTCTGAAAGTGCAATTCAAATGAAGTTCTAACCTCTCTCTCCTATTGCAATAGCCTTGGGTAATCTTCCTTGCCTGTTTAGCTTTATCAAGTATCATGTTTGGTATAAGACTAGTTCTTATTCCATTACCATATCTGACTACATATGTTTTCATAATATTATTAATAAGTCTGGGAATTTAGACAGAAAGTCCTTTCTAGCCTTTGAAAAAACATATATATATATATATATATATATATATATATATACATATATATAGTTATGAACCTATATATATGTTATAGTTACACATATAAGATATAGTTATACATAAATAATATAGTTATAGAATATGTATACTGTTTGAATACATATATATATATATGCATAAGCTTCTGGGACTTCAATGAACTATAAGAGGCCCAATGACAATCTATACCATAACTCATCATTTAATCATTTAATCAGATAAGGCCAGAGCTACAAATGAGGAAAAAAGAGCAAGCTGTGGAAATTGGGTAACACAGAAGGAGACCAGTAAATGTGATATAGCTACAGGGGTCTAAGCCTGTCTGTACCTGTGTTCTGTCTGCTGGAAGATAGTGGAAGCTCAGAGACTGACGGATAAAAAAGAGGCCATGACTTGAAATTTGGATTGGGTTCACAGCAACATGTATCACCTTCTACCCCTGTATTATGTCCACTGTAGATTGATCTCGGCTCATTGGAGTTCTGCCTTCTTTCAAGGCTAAGAAAGCAGTGAATAATCTCTCCTCATGAAGCCTTACCTCACATAACAGTAACCTAAAAACTTTTCAAGGTATCATGCTCAAATCCTTACTCTAATTTTCTCATGGCATTTACTATATCATAAAACAGATTCTGGACAGAAAATGGGCTTTCTTTCGTTACATAATTTGGGTTACGATGTTGAGAGAAACTCAAATGCAAAGTTATTTTGTAACATCAGGATCATATATTCAACAATATTGACTGAGCTGGGGATGCAGTTCAGTGGTAGAATTCCTGATTAGCATACACTCAGGGACCCTAGATTTACTCCTGATAACTTCAAAAAACAAATAAAAAAACACCACCAACAACACAAAAATGTAGGGTTTTCATTTATGTGTTTTCTTTTGAGAAGAAATAATTAAATTTCTAAGTATTCAACCAGTTTTGTATTGTTTATAGGGCCTCAGGAAAGCCATGATACAGGAGAAATTCAGAAAGTAAATAAGATCAATGATTAGGAGAAATAGAGTCAGTACAGAGACCATAGTTTTAAGAGATTATCTAATTAAATGATCTATTCCTAGTCAAAAGATTTCCCAGATGGGATGAGGAGAAGCATGAGGTTCTTATGAAAACTTTCCAGTAGGGCCCTAGTGTGGATCTTTAGTATACTCTGCCATCTTCTTTCAGAGTCATATGAGTAATATATTGCCTACTGTTCTCAATTTTGTTGATTATTTTTAACCAGAGATGTAAAGAGCCTTCCATAACAACCTAACAAATGAATAATTTAAATGTGATGATTTTTTTTACCTTCTTTAGTTGTCTGAAATTCTTGATACTCAGAGCGTGCACCGTGGACAAATAGCATCAATATCATGTAGGAGCTTGTTAATAAAACAGTATCAGGCCCTTTTCCGAATCTCATGAATCAGAATTTGCATATTAATTTAACATCTTGTGTAATTTGTATGTAAATTAAATTATGAGAAGCACAATACTGGGCATCCTCAATGGACTTCATTTCTAAGGTTTCCTAATTTAAAAATTTAAGGCATTTTTTGGAAGAATATTTCCTTTAATGTTATTTATTTTATGAGGACTGCATACTAGATAAACAATATTTTATTATGCTACACAATAATGTATATCCTTAACAATCCAAAATAATTACAAGGTCCTACTTTGTACTTAGTTGCCTACCAAAAAATGACTTAAATAAAGGTGCATTTCCCAATTTTTAACTCCCTCTGAGCATTGTTTTTTATATTTCTAATTAATAAACTGAGCAAAACCAGCAGAGCCTTATAGGAGATCTCCATCTCTGGAAGCTGAACAGCTGTCTGTCTCTAGATAGACAGGCATGTTATAGATGGGTTCCAGCCAGATTAATATTCTACAACAGAACCCTACAGGTGTTATTGCTTTGGTTTCAAATTTACTTGTCAAACTCAGACTCATTTTTTTTGAAAAACAACTTCAGTATCAATCATATATATGTTACCAAGTTATTAACTGCGACATAACTGATTAAAATTTACTACTTTGATCCTCACAAATTATATATCATTAGTTATGATAGGCAGGTTTGAACATTGGTCTCATGTAGGTCTCCTCTGAGAAGTTTCTAATTGCATGATGATTAACATAGACATTATGCCATGAGAATAGCAAAATTACCCTAAGAGTTCAAGTACAGATTCCTAACCCCAACGCCCGTGCGCGTGCACACACACACACACACGCACACACACACACACACACACACCTTAAAATTCGTCTTAAAACCAAACTCATGTGTAGCTGATTCACATCGTAAAGTATAAACATACTATGTAAGCTGTTTTTAGAAAGTTTGCATGAAAATCAGAATAATTCTATATTTAAGGAATAGATATTTCAATTTGAAAAATACAAAGAAAATATAAGAGGAGAAGTTGAGGAGTAGAAAACCTTTTCAGATGCTCCAAGTTTACTTTTACTAAATAAATAAGATTCATAATAAAAATGAATTTACTGAGTGTTCACTATACCTTTAACTCTGAGAAGGTTTATATAGTTTCTGTTTCAATCATAGGATATAATATTTTCATTTTTATGATTTCTCCAGTCTTTCACAGTTCCTACATCTTGATACTTAAGTCATGACAATCGTTTTACAGTCATTCTATAACATAATACATGTAATAAGATACCATATTAAGGCTGCCATCAAAATGCAATCTGAATCCAATCTTTTTCCAGTGTTTCTTGTTGTGATCCAGTCTATACAGCTAAAGTTTTTTACCCAAACTACCTTGATAACCTCATCCCTATCTCTTGTTTAAACCTTCATCCCAAAGTTTTATTTGAATTCTATTAAAGAATTCTTAAAGTTTTATTTGAATTCTATTAAAGTTTGGGCATGGAGGTCCATAATAAAATGCTTGCCCATTATGCATGAGCTCTTGGGTTTGATCCCCAGACCCACAAAAACAAACAAACAAACAAACAAACAAATAAACAAAAACTTTATTTGGTAGAGCACTTCAAGGTCAGCCTGCATTAATACAGCTAGATTATATTTCAAAAATAAATAAAATAGGACTGGGGGTGTACCTCAGAGGAATAATGCCCCTGGAATGAATCCCCAGACCCCCCACCACATTGTTTTAAGCAATAACACTTTGCTTTAAAAAATTCAGAAAATTTGGGCGTAGTGGCACATGCTTGTAATCCCAATACTTGGGAGACTGAGACTCGAGGAAGCAGGTTTGCAACCAGCCTGAGCTACTTAGTGAGGTCCTCCCCAACCCTGTTTCAAAATAAAGAATAAGAAATAGGGCTGAGGATGTAGGTTGGGTTCAATCCTCAGTACCACAGAAAAAAAATTCCCATAACACTTGTAATAGTGCAAATTTATTGATCATGACTTAAAGCCTCTAACATTTAATAATCATTCCACATTTTTCATTCTTTTTAGTTTGTTTGCTCAGTTCATACCCACAACCTTCCTTTTTCTTTACTATACCAACTTTTTTTTTTTTCCAAATCTTAGTATTTCTCCTTTCCACTCACTATAGTGTGAATGTTTGTGTCTGTCAAGTGTCATTTGTTGAATTCCTAATAATTAAATGATGGAATTTGCAGGTAGGGGCTTTGGGAACAATTAGTTCTTGAGGGTGGAGCCCTAATGGATGGAATTAGTGACCTTATTTAAGAGACCACTCAGGTATGCATCCCTTCACTTATGTAGGAACAGAGTAGAAGGCATTGTCTTTGAATCAGAAAATAAAAGGCCTTACCCAACACCAAATCTGCCAATACCTTTATCTTGAACTTGCCAACCTCTGGAACTGTGAGAAATAAATCCCACCATTTGTAAGCTAGCCAGTGTATGGTTTTGTTAAAGCATGCTCAATGAACTGAGACACTGATCTTTTTGGCCTTCAATTATTTTCAGGACTTTCTCCTACAGTTTCTACTTAAAATAAAATCTCTTTAGAAAGTCATTATTCATCTATTCTAAAATACTTCTGACCAATTTGAAACCCTGCTTTATTTCTCTCAAGAACATTCCTACTAACTAAAATAGTGTTATATATTTAATTAAATTATGATTTTTTTTTTTAGTTTTCTAGAATATTATATGAAGGCTGAGGTTTCTCTCCTTAAATCCCTGCTCTATCTTTCAGTTTCTAAAATCATTGCTATCAATAATATGCCATACATACATATATAACACAGTTTGAATTAGTAACAATGCTCTGAAGAAAGCTAAAGAAAAGCAAAGGGTTTAAGACTGTCAGAGAACATTTTAAAGTAGTTATATATGGCATTTTTGAAGAAATGACATTTAAATAAAAACTAGAATGAGAAGAGAGGGAAAGCAAGGAGCGAAAGCAAGAGTGAGACCTGAAAGAAAATCTGGGCCAGAAAGAGCAGTATCTTTATTCTATTTGGGCAGCTATTACAAACAAAACAAAACAAAACAAAACAAAAAAACAACAAAACAAAAAAAACAGATTGTGTGGCTTAGGAGCAATGGAACTTATTTCTCATAGTGCTGGAGGCTTGTGTGTTTAAGAAAAGACACTGATTAGATGTCTGGAGAAGGCTTCTGTTTTGTGGTTCAGAGATGCTACTTTCCGCTGTGTTCTCATATAGTAGAGGAGACCAGGCAGCTTTAAGGGGCTTCTTTTATAAGACCACTAATCCTATTCATAGAGTTCCATCTTCAGAAATTGATTCTTCAAAGGTACTACCTTTTAATACCAGCATGCATAGGATTTCATCACATGAATTTCAAGATGATGGCATATGATGATGAGAGATAATAAATAGATAATGTTGATAGATGATAGATAAACAAATAAATAGATAGATCATATATAGGTTTAATTCATGCCACATACATATTAAATAATTCTGGACAATACTTACTAAATGCTCCACAAGGTTTACTTTATGAGCCATTGGACTTTATTTGCTTATACACACAAGGATTAAAATATCCTTCTCTTAAATTCATGCTTAATTATGAGAATGAGTGGAGATTCAAATATTTCTATGCTAACGTTTTGCCTTTATTATAAGAATTAAATGAGATAGAATATTTCTTTTCCAATTTCCTACAAACTAGTTGGAGATTAATTAATGTTATCTTTTTGGTTTCCCTTTGTTGTCAACTGAAAACTTCATTAGCCTCAGAGATCACATTTTTCTCTTTTATTTTCCCTTTTTCTTTTTTCTTCTACAATGCATAGCCGAAGCACTGAATTAATATTTAACAATCTTCAGTTAAAGGAAAGAGTTTCAAACTTGACTGGGACTGACTCACACAGAGTAAACAGGATTGCTGCTAATTACAAGTCATAAATTAGCACTTTGAAAGTCTGTTTCTTATCTCAAGGCACATGTTTGGATACTTCTTTCCAAGTGACTGCCTCTTAGGTGTTCAATGAAAAAGAACTCAAAACTAGGGCAGATTTCCTTGAAATAAAATCAGTAGGATACATATATCAAAAGATTTACTTTACATGTATTTCAGTTTTATTAAAACATATAGCTCAATCATTGGGTGAGCCTGAAACTTTAATGTGGTCTTAAACTAATTACAGTGCAAACCCAAGTCTCATATAATGAACAAGGTGTCAAGTTTACTCTGGGGCAATGACTATTTCATTTTTCAATTAAAAGTCTGTAGCAGTTCCATTAATGCCTATGTTGTATCTCTGACTGATGCTCTGAAAACTTTCATTCTAATTTAGAAGGTATAGTCTAAGATTTTTTGGTTTGTATCACATATAAAAGGAGAATATTTTTTAAAGATCTGAATATAATCTCCAAAAATGAATCTTACCACTGTAATTTATATTGATACCTGCCCATATTTTACACATTACTATATTTTTGTACAGTGATTAAAAATTTTCAAAACAAAACCAGACCTCATTTTTCCCTTACAACAACCCACTGATCAGAAAGAGATTTTTGGCTTTGTTGTGCAATGAGAAAACACATCTAAGATGACTCACAAAATGTTTTGCTGTAAATACCAGATAAGGAGACAGTCTTAGGGCATTCTCTATGTTTTCTTCTGTCTGTGTGACTGACTAGCAAGGAGTTGTTATAAAGAAAAAAACATGTAGGTAAGAATTCCAAGAATCAAACTGGAATTTTTTTTTATGGAAGTTGATGGGGGAAATTGTAAGATTGTCATAGACTTTCTCAGTAAATCTTGGTAGCTGTAAGTATTTTATTTAAAAACAAAAACAAAAACAAAAAACCAAGAGGCAACAGGGGACTGTTTGTAAGAACAATAGTATTAGGGGTATCTCCTTCACTCTTACAAATGAATGTTTAGAATTTAGGGATTGAATTGTTTTATCTAGACATCTAGGAGGTATGGTATTATCTTTTCCCTGAAAAAGACGCTACAGTGATTTGTGGAATCATCAAGGTAAATCAATAGAAGTCAATTCCGATTTTAAGGAATCTATTTCTTTCATCAACACAGAAGGTGATATCCATCTGCTTGCCCAATAGGTTGCAATATATTTGATGTTTTCTATAAATATCCATTTCTCCTGAAACTAATGTTGCCTACTATATGTTCAGCAAATGGTTCAGTAAGTGGATGGATGAGGCAGAGTTTTAAGAGAAAGATGACTGAAAAGAGAAATTAAGGACAGTTTCTGACATTCAACTTGCCCCTACAGTTGAATATAAGTAGAATTATTACTTGTTAAAGATGGAACCCATTATACTTTTGAGACATATTTATAAATGAATTAGATTCTCTGAGTTACACATGAAAGTAATGAATGTATCAACTTTTTGAGGAGTGCATTTATGTATTTCAAGGTTATGAAGAACACAATATTTCCTTCTAAGTTCCCCACAGCATAGAGTATTCTGAAGGACAGATGTTAAATCAGGTTTTAATTTGTATATACCAAAGGGATTAAGACAATTTTTAAACTGTATTTAGGGGAACCAAAGAATTCAATAATGTTCTCCTAAATAAGTCTTTATTCTAATGTAGCTAAGTAGAAAAGATGCCAATTAAATTTCATTTATGATCAAATTAATTTATTTAAACAATTCTTTATCTTTATTTTGAGAGTTCAGCAAAACACAAAGTTCTTCCATTAAGCATTCTAAAAAGACAATACTAGGATTAAAAATACCATAGCCAGTTGTTTCAAATGCAGCATGCTATAATATTTCACATTCTCTTCTCTCTATATATGACCTGAAAAATATAATGAAGAGCTAATGAGTACATATAATATTATTCACCAAGTTAGACAAATAAGAACATATATTTTGAATTCAAATTTTGGCAAAGTATTTGCTATGATCTGAAAGATGTTTGCCCTAATATTTCATATACTGAAATCAGACTTCCCAACTGAATCTAACTCTGATGATAGGAGGTGGAGCCTTTGCAAGAGAATCGGTGCACTTTAAAAAGAAACCATGGAAAACTGCCTGGTCCCTTCCACCAAGGCAGAGTACAGTGAAAAATGGCCATCTAGGTAGGAAGCAGGACTTCAGCAATCACTGAATTTGCAAGTTCCTTGATTTGGGCCTTACCAGTCTCTAGGACTGTGAGAATTGAATCTCTGTGGTTTAATAGCTATCCAATTTAACAAATTGTGGTAAAGCAGCCTGAGTGATTTAAAACAATAATATAATATTTAGAGACAATTGTAAATTACATCGTATATCCTTTATTGTCACTGCATAATTACTAAAGCTATAAATACTTGAGAGGGAGCAATGCTCAAAGACTTCAAGGTACTAGTTATTTCTGCACAGTGAGAAAGGAAGTCAGATAAGAGACTAATAGATGAGTATCTGGAAAGGGTCATAAGTCTTTAATGCTTTCCATAGGACACCCAAAAGGTTAATTATAAACATGTATGCAAAAAGTTTATGGTTATTACATATAGCACAAGTGGGTTTCCATAAGCTTTTTAAAAATACTGTCTACTCTCTTGAAAACCTTCCTAATTATTTACATAGATATGTTAACTAATACAAAAACATTCTGCAAGGTGATATTATAAATGCCTACACATGTCTCTCCCTTCTTAACTAATGTCCTTTAAAATAGGTAACAAAGTATACAAATAAAAATAAATAAAACAAGCATTGTCTCAACAATATAAGCAAGTATGCCTATCACTCATATAATAATATACAAGATATGTGGAAGAAATTGTGATAAATTATGTTCAAGACAGTTGTTGGTAAAAAGCAAACACACACACACACACACACACACACACACACATACACTAAACACACACTCAAATGGGTGGTGGGTTTTCCAAAGAGTAAAAATCTTGGGGAAAATATTGATATTTAAAATTGGATTAATAATATTATATGGATTTTCAGGAAACAAGCTTACTAGCTACCTCAGAAATAAACTTCCTCTAGAAATACTTATTTCTCAATAATATTTAAAGGAACATTCCATCAATAATAATATGACAGGACTTCTAAAAAAGATAACACTTGAGTCAAAGATCTCAGGAAAATGGAAACCAGGTTTGTATAATTTAGAACCATAGCAGAAGAGCCTCAGGCTTTAAAGAATCTATATTGCATTTCCTTAGATGGTGATGTTTCAAGTGCCTCAAAAATATTGCTGACTATCTGTATTTCCATGATGTTTTGTAATACAAGAGGATTTCCATAATGAGACAAAATGATATTTTATTGGAAGCATTTGTCTCACATAATTATTCTTAATATTAATGAGATCATGTACATTAAGACCACTTACTAGATAAGAGATATCTATTAAAAACAACAGTAAAGAGCAATAAAATTTTGGACTGTGTGGTTACAGAGACTTGAATTCAGATCCAGATGATGCATCTTTCCAAATATGTGACCTTTAGCTGATGAATTAATCCCTCTCAATTTAATTACTTCATTGCTAAATTGAGTATAACAACAGCATGTGCCTCATAGGATCTGGTAAAGATTAAATAAGCTCATTCTCCTAGAACAGTGCTTGACCCAGCTGACATGCTTAATAATCAGTAGCTCTTAGTTTCTTTTGAATCATACAAAAAAGCTAAAGCAAACAAATAAACAAAAAAAAGAATAAAACAAAAAAACTATCCAGCACAAAAAGCCATTGTAAATTATTCTGTGACATGAAAGTCATCATAAATCATGTAAACTCAGTAAACCCTTGATTGATGAAATGGGAATAAGTTAAGCCCACTTCAATTTAAGTGTCTATCCATTTTAGACCATTTCCTGTGTAATGTTCCTTTTGCTTCTAGTCATTAGATGTATTCACTTACACAAGCACTATTCCTCTCAAAGACCACATGGATGAACCACAACATTTTAAAGGCAAAAGCTTACTACATTTCATTATTTTGTCATTATATAAAATGTAATCTCATAAGCAGAAAGTTTTTTATGTATACAGCAAGCACTTATTTGCTGTGCATACAACACTTGAATATTACCTGTATTGAAACAAATAATCTCTTTATCGATCGATATTTTGTACACATAAGCACACACATCCATTTATAAGTAAAGATATGTGTGGCTGTGTGTGTTGGATCTGTTACTAATGTACTATAAACCACATTTGTGGTGAAACAACTGGTTAGAAATTAGTATCTTCCTCCAGCAAGAATGGACATGTTTGTTATTTCTGCTGATGTTTGAGTTTTTTGTTTCGAACATGAGTACCTAGAAAACACATCGATTATGTATAACTGAAAGGCATAAGAACTAATACAACATAGGACATGTTCTATTATTTGTTTACTCAATGATTTCCTATTTTTAAATGTGGTCTGCAGCCAACTAAATCAACTTCATAAATTGATATATCCTATCATATATTAATTATCATGGTTTGGATCTGGAATATTCCCCAAAGGCTCATGTGTGAAAAGATTGGTCCCCAATGTATCAGGGTTCAGAAATCAGGCTATCGGGAAGTGACTGGATTATGAGGACTTTCCCCTCCTCAGTGGATTAATCTACCAATGGACTCATAATTTAATGGCATCATGGGGAAATGGTTGAGACTTTAAGAGTTAGGGTCTAATTGGAGGAAATGTGTTACTGGGGAAATGTGCTGGAAGGATATCTCTTGTACCTGGTCTCTTCTGCATGTTCTCTTTCATCTCTGTCTCATTCTGCTTCCCAATTGCCATGAGCTATCTAGCTTTTCTCTGCTGTAACCGAGAGTCATATTTTTGCATTGGAGCCAGCTGAACATAAGTTGAAACCATGTGCCAAAATAATCTTTTCCTTCTTTAAGTTGTTTATGTCATGTATTTTTATGACAGTAATGGAAAATGATTAACACATTAATTATGCTGAGATACAGGTTTTCAGTGTTTCTAAGAGGCTTTTACTTAAGAAGTAGGTCTACCTCCTAGAATCCCTTTTAGAATTAAAGGGCACCATAATTTAAGGTACTCATGCATAATTTCAATGGTTGGAAAAAGTAGAGTAAAAATAATGACAGCAAGTATTATGACCACTATTCTACTATTAATACTATTCTATTATTAATTTGTGGAGCCCCTATTACTTGCCAGTATATGAAGGGTGCAATTATGTAAGTTGTAAAGTTATACTTTATAACTTGCATAATTTTAACAAATCAGAAAAGATAACTAGGAAGCTGTAGAAAAATTAATGTATAATATGTAGGTGGAAGGACAATAATCAAAAATAAGAAATTTTTGAAAATCAGAAAATATTACTGAATAAGATTTTTTTGATCATAATGAATTTATAATATACACATCATTTTAATTTATATGATACATCATTGAATTCAAATTATCAAGATTTATACTGATTATAAATGTAACAGAATTATTGTAGAAGCCCCAAATTGCTCACATTAAATTGTGAATATTCTTTACTAACAATGTAAAAAAAGTATTTCATTTATTTTTCTCTAGTGTAGACAAATAAAACTGTCATTAATTTAATATTCTATTGTAAAACAGAGAAAAATAGCCTAGTTGTCTTATTGGAGATACCAGAGAAGCATTGCATAATTTTGTAGTATTATTCAGTTTTATTTTGTTCATTTTAATGGTGCTTTTATTCAATTCTATTTGTTGCTGGGATAGAATTGTTTTACGTATTGCAAGTTATAGTCTGAGACAAAATTAGAGGTGATGTCTTTATTTTTCCCCATCTCACAATACTCTTGTTGCTATCATTTAATAAGAAACACTTTAGTTAAATTATTTTCCGTGCTAGCTACTGATTATGTTCTGAAAAGAAAATAGGAAAGAGGGGAGTATGAAAGAATTCAGTTTTGTTATTATTTCTCCTATCATTTCTGTTTCTAAATTCAATTACCAAGGTAATGAACTCATGCAAGTTCATATAATAATGAAACATGGTCTCCTCTCAAGATTACAATTGAATATTATAAAAAAATGTTTATTAAAATATAGGAAAGTACAGGTAGCCTTACATGTGTTCATTACTAGTTATTTTATAAATATAGACTATATTATTCTAAATTAAAAGGTAGGCTGGGGGTGTAGCTCAGTGGTTGAGCACTTGTCTAGCATGTATGAGGTCCTGGGTTCAGTCCCCAGCACTGCAAGAAAGAAAAAAAGAAAGACTAAAAATATTCACTCATTGTCATTCATTGCTAATTTCTTTTAAATACATAGAGATATCTCTCTTCATAGTCCCTATTACTTAAAAAATTCTTCAGTATTTTTTTCCCTACATTTACAAGGAACACATAGGCTACCCTGTCTCATTCATTCTATTGGAGAATTGTAGCACAAGAATAAACTCACCATGGAGACAAGATAGTGTAGATACTGATAAAAATTCACAAGTTCTTCAAAGTTGACCTGAGTACCAGAACTATTACCCTAAGATTCAAGCTGACTTCTTTTTCTTTGATGTGGTCCTGGGGATTGAACCCAGGGGTATTCTACCTTCGAGCTACACCCCCAGCCCTATTTTTAATTCTTTATTTGAAACAGGGTCTCACTAACTTGTGGAGGGCCTCACTAAGTAGCTGAGGTTGGCCATGAACCCGGATCCTTCTGTCCTAGCCTCCCAAGTACTGGGATTACAAGTGTGTGCCACCACGCCTGGATGTGCTGACGTTTTTTGTATCTAGATCTATCTAAAATAGATTCAATATGTTTCTATAAAAGTAAAGTAAAGTAAGAATGTTGGTGAGATGGTTGAACATACACTTTGAAATAAGTCATAGCAATTACACAAAGTATATATGTTGAATGAATGAATGAATCAATGAATGAATGAATGCCCAGGAAAAATATCAGTAGGTGTATTACCCTCTGATTGCTGTTGTAACAAATTACCACAAAATGAGTTTCTTATAAACATGAATTTATTGTTAGATTTATCAAGGTCAGAAGTCTGAAATGAGTCATATGGCATGTCAGGATCTCAGCAAATCTATATTTTTTCTACAGCCTCCTTAGGAAATTATTTATTTATATTTTTACTTATTTATTATCTTTTCAGGCACTAAAAACCTCCCTATATTTCTTGGTTTATGGACCTATTATTTTGCATAAATGCCAGCAATGTGAGTTTTTCTCTTACTGATATTTGTCTGGTTCTCTATTCTTATTCCCTAATCCACTTAACAAAACTCTTGTAATTTTGCTAGGCCCACTGGGATATTCCAGTACATTCTTTTTATTTTAAGATCAATTGATTAGCAAATTTAATTCCATCTGCAACATTAATCACCTTTTTTCCATGAAACCTAATATGTTCACAAGTTCAGGAATTAAGAAATCTTCAAGCTGGAGAGTTATTTTTCTGCCTACCATACTATATTACTATATAATTAAATTAATGGAAGAAGACTCTATAAGGTGCCCCCGCCCCCCCCCCCCGGCCTCCCGTCTATCCCCTTTGGTTGAATCGACTTCTTTGTTTATCGAGGGTCTCTCCTTTTCCATCTGGAGACCCTCCTATGCCCCATCTTCTCCCTAGCATCTGCATATTAGGAAGAACATATGCTTCTTTACTCTTTGTGACTGGCCGATCTCACTTAACATAATGTTTTCCAGTTCCATCCATTTCCCTGCAAATAACATGATTTTGTTCTTCTTTATGGCTGAGTAAAATTCCACTGTGTACATGTCCCATAGTTTTGTAATCCATTCAGCTGTCCATGGACATCTTGGCTGCTTCCATAGTTTGGCTATTGTGAATTGTGCAGCTATAAACATAGATATACATGCGTTGGTCTGGTAGTTTGGTTTCCATTCTTTTGAGTAGAAACCCAGAAGTGGTATTGCTGGATCATATGGTAGGTTCATTCCCATTCGTCTGAGGTCACCTATACAGTATAAAAATTAGTAGAAATGGCTAACGTCCATTTGTCAATAAATTGGATGAAGGTGCGAGAATAAGAAAAAATAAGCCAGGTGTGGTGGTGCACATTTGTAATTCCATTATTTGGGAGGCTGAGACAGGAGGATTGCAGGTTCGAGGACAGCCTCAGCAACTTAGTGATGCTCTCAGTAACTTGGTGAAAATCTGTTTCCACATAAAAAATAAAATAGGGTGAAGTAATAGCCCTGAGGTAGAAGGCCCATGGGTTTACACATACACACACACACACACACACACACACACAAAAGAAAAATTAGCATAACTCAGACACAAGATTTAAGTGTTTTTCAAGATATGTAACCTAGGAACGTGCTACTTCAGTTTCCTCATGAATAAGTTGAGGATAATAGTGGGAGCTACTTCATAGATTTTTGTTGTTGTTGATTTTGTAGTTTTCTACTAAAATTGTGACAGTACATACAAAGAACCTAAAGTGATAGTATGTAAATTGCTTAATAAATGTTAGTTAAAGTAATAATTATTTTGGAAGTGAACTTTACTAAATGTCTAAATATGGATTAAGGCAAATTTTCATAATGACTTCCAATTTTCTGAAAACACAGACTTTTAGAAAACATTGGTGAAGACTTACTTGGAATCATGAGTGGATAAATATCCCAGGTCTTTGCTTTTGTATATGATGAACTAAAAATTCTTGGGCAAAATCTAAGGACAAATATAGAGAGGTTGCTTTTAATTTCTGTTGCTTAAAAGCAGATTTGCAATTTAAGAGGAGAATCAATGGGTCTCAGCATATGCCAGTGCTGTTTCACTTCATATAGAATATGTCATAGACTTAAATATGCATTAACAATATTGATATACTCAGAAAGAAAAAAAATCTACCAATAGAATCATGGCAAGAAAGATAAATTCACAGATGAATCATTTCTTGATGTTCATTTAAAGTGGGAAGGAAATGTGTCGCTTAGAGTCAACATCATAGTTGACAACTTTTGACAACTTGTGAAGAGATTAAATCATGTAGGTAAGCAATATAATGAAAAGTGAAAGCTTGAGGGAGAATATAACACATTAAGTTAGAGGCTGAGAAAGGAGAGGTGGGGAAGTAGAAATTACGTTAGAGTTATTTCATCCTTGAAGCTTGGCTGTTAATTGTAAAAAGCTGGAAGATTTCATGATGTGTAGTGAATTTTCTATTCCTTTTTATTGATGAGTACATTTAGAACAAGTATGAATGCTGAAAATTGATTAAAAGGAGCAGAAGGGAGAAAGAACTTAATTGCACTAGAGAGGGGTAATAACAAATTAAACAGTAAGAAGCAAGTTATATGGACATAAATGGATATTTTCCAGGAAATTTGGAGAGTGATTTCTCCCTGATTAGTGGAGAGGCAATAATCTCACTATGTAACACAGAGAAAGAGAGGGTCTGTGCAGAGATGCTGGAGAGAGAAATGGAGGCAGAAGAGTACAGGAGTCCCACTGGATTGCTTCAATTTGGTCAGAGAAAGATGAGGCATGGTCATCTACTGAGAGGAATGCAGCAGAGATAATACTCAGGGTTTCCACGAGAGAAAGTCATGTGAAATATCATTGTATTGACAGGTGTGGTGGCACATGCCTGTGATCTCAGTACTTGGGAAACTGAAACAGGAGGATTGCAGGTTCAAGGACAGCCTCAGTAACTTAGTGAGACCCTTAGAAACTTAGCAAGGCTCTGTTTCAAAATATAAAATAAAAAGGGGTGGAGTTGTAGCTCAGAGGTGGAATGCCCCTGGGTTTATTCCTAGTATCAAAAAAGAAAAAAAATCATTGTATCAAGAAGCAGATGAATGAATTCAATAGAAAAAATGTATGAACACGGACAAGGAACTTAAGAATTCTAATTAATACAGTAAGAAAATATACCTCATACATGTATTATGGAGATTATACTATAACACATATATTATAATATATGTGTTATATGTGACATATAATAAGTGAGGCTATTTCTAATATTATTATATAAGACATTCTGGACCATAAAATAGTGTTCAGTGGCATTAATCTTCCTTAATCAAAAGAACAACTTTATTCAGGAAATAGAGAAAGTAACGGGTTTTAAGAAATCTGTGTCAAGATGAAGATGATTATGGGTCATAGGATCCAAGCTGTACAAGAAGAAAACAAAGACAAGAGTATGGATATCATTTGTTCTATGTATATGGACATACATGTATCTAGACTAATAATGGGACTGTGACTGAACATGTAAACTGTGAGACATGTGCTAAAACCATAATCACTTACAAACAATCCACAGTCAAGAGGTGGCACTACAGAAGCTGTGTGTTCAGTCATATAGCAGGAGTTTCTATGGAGCTACCAGACTAATATGAATTAAGAGGAGCACAAAGCCATTAGGCAGAAGCACAAATACAGTGACAGGTTACCTGCCTTTGATACTTCATTTAGAATGTAGTGCACATGAGGAGGGAAAAGGGTTAATGATGCATAATTTCATGACTACTCATGTATAATTTTAATTCATGTGTTTACTTCTTCTGGTAAGAAACATGTTTATGCAAAGCACTAGTCACTGAAGTAGTCCTAGGAGTGCTGGAAAGGATGGTAATGACAAGTTTCTACCTTCAGAAAACACACTGGTGAGAAAAACAGACTGGAGCAGTGACTGGAGTCGCCATGAAAGAGGTACACAGCATGCAGATTTGTAAAGGAAAATCTCGAGCCCCTCTGGAATCTAAGGGCACAGTGGTGTCAACCAAGCTTGGGCCTCAGGGACGATGTCTCAGGCAGAGAGAATACCACATGCACTGGGCGTGCAGCAGGTATACACAACTAAGAGACGGTCAACTCATGTTGACAGTGTGATGAGTGGATGCCGAGATGAAGCTGGTGATGTAGGCAAGGGTTGAGTGACGTTCAGCATTGTAAGGCTGGTGAGAATTTGGGATTCATAGTAAGACCAATGGGAAGTATGGTGCAGTTTTACACAGGAAGAGATTTCTAGTAAAAAGAAAAAACGTTTATTATATTTGTCAACCTAGAAGCAGGTAACATTAGAAATATACTACAGAAAAATAGTCAGAAAGGTGGTAGAGATCAAGAGAAAGGATGAGGAGATGTATGTGTGTGTGGGAGGGTGAAAATATACATATATTTATACACATAGGGAATCTCGCTATGTCTCTGATTCTGCATATTTCCCACTTCTCTCTGTGTCACGCACACATGATTAATATGAGTTAGACATTACAGATATTACCTATAATTAGCCATAACAAGTAGGGCTAAATTAAAATTAATATTCAACTGAAGTATATGTAAGTATTTTTTGAAAAATGTAAAGGGCAATACTACACAGGCATATTAAACTCTAATACAAAGAATTGAAAAATATATCAGTTCATATGAAAGAACTGAAAATGAAGAAGCTGGAAAGTATAATATAGAGAAAGTCTTTAGTCTCCTTGGGGAAAAAAGAAACAATGAAACAGAATCAATAGCAGCCTTTAAAGAACATGGCTTTGGCAAAACACAGTCGCTCTTCACTTTTCCCTTCTTTCTTTAAAGAAAGGCATTTTTACATTTCTCTATGCCTTTTAACTTACTAACACATTTATTGACTAAAATGTCCAGAGGGATAACTTTCTTTATCTCACTTCATCTCACTGAACATGATAAGGCAAATCACCTCCAAAATGCATTCTGATACTTGTGTCCTGGGTCCTTGCCCACATATGTCCTGCTCCTAAATTTAAAAAAAAAAATTTTTTTTGCAGTTTTGGGGATTGATCTCAGGGGTATTATACCCCTGAGCTACACCTCCAGACCTATTTTGTTTTAATTCTTTATTTTGAAACAGGGTCTAAGTTGCAGAGAGCCTCATTAACTAGCTGAGACTGGCTGCAAACCTGTGATTTTCTTGTCTCAGCTTCCCAAGTACTGAGATCACATGTGTGCGCCACCATGCCGGGCACCTTTCTCCTACTTGATGGTCTATTTTTTCCTCCTTCATGACCTCAGCTTATAAAATCTCATCAGGTGTCATTACTAATCTACCTAATATCACTCTACACACCAGTTAGTATCCTGAATTACTTCATTTAATGATATAAAAGTTGTTTTTACTAAGGTGAGAAAATATTTTAACCAGAATGCCCAAATCATATCTTTCATTGTTGTTCTCCATTCAGATTGCAAATTGATCAAGGATTTCATTGATAGAAATATATTTATAAAATATCTATAGTATGAGAATCAAGTCCTTACCTACTTCTCTGATCTTCCACGAAGAAGAATATAAGTAAAATTAATTTATTTTCAAAGTTTGAGAAGGTATTAATGACATTTTGGTCACATTACTTCCTAACATTGTCAAATATTTCAGTTCATAGAAAGGCAGTATTCAAGAACTGAGTATCAGCCGGGCGTGGTGCCCCACCTTGTAATCCCAGCATTCGGAGGCTGAGACCAGAGGATCCGGGTTCGCTGCCAGCCTCAGCTACCTACTGAGGCACTCCGCAACTTAGTGAGATTCGGTTTCAAAATAAAGAATAAAAAATAGGGCTGGGGGTATAGCTCGGAGGTAGAATGCCCCTGAGTTCAATCCCCAGTACCGCCAAAAAAAACCAAAAAAAAAAAAAAAAAAAAAGAACTGAGTATCAGAATCAATAGTCTCCATCTTTTCAACTATGCCAAGTTCACGGTTCCTGACAGTCATAGAGGAAAAGAGTGGTAGATTACACTGCCATCAATAATGCCAGTGTAGAGCTAATATAAGCAAAAACAAAATCAATGAAAAGTGTGCTCTGCTCCCAAAGGGAGTTTTAAAGTTCAGAAATTATCTTTGTGATACACATTGATGAGTCCAATCATTCTGGCATTACCATAGGAGTTCTTGAACATAAAACGTACAGGATACATCTACATAGGAAGGGATAGATCCATTTATAGACTGGAAAAGTTCATTTAAACTTGATTTAAAAGGTATGCAGGGCCAATTGAAACAAGTTGCATTTGACAAGAGAATGGATTTATGTAACGATTCAGATAGCTGCAGAAGCAGGTTTTTATCATGGGTGACCTAGTGTGAACCAGTACTTTCCCTTTAGAAATTCTGATTTGAATTCTCATTAAGCTATGTAAAACATCACACTTCCAACATCGTGCGCATTCTAGAAATAAAAGCTATTAAATTTCAGCAGCCATGGAAAGCCTATAATTTATGTCCTCGATGATGAGTCTTCAGATGGCTTTAAAACTGATTACATTTACATTTTTTGATTTAATCATTTCTGTTAGCATTACAAAATGCTAGTGCTTTGTTGTATGTGAGCAAAGCTAATCTTTCTGACTTATAAAAAGTTAAAATAATAGTAGAAAGTTTTCCTGGTTATGCTCCTTTCTGTGTTACTGTAAATATCTGAACATTTGTATTATTTATTTTAAAACTTGCATTATTTTTCAGTCTTTAAAATCAGTTCAATGACCATCAGCTTCGGCACTGAGCAGCACTCTCATTATAACACACTTGTGATGTAGTGTTGAAAACTAGATTGCATTGAATATTTCAAGTCCCGTTTATCATTTTGTGAGCAGAGTAACTCAAAAGAGTGTACTAGTATTGTGATATGTTGATTGTGTAGCATCAAAATAACATAAATATGCACTGAATTCCAGCTAAAAGTATGACTGAGAGACATCTGAAATATAGATGTTTGGGGTACTTTTAGCAGGGTACTACAAAATCAGTCGTAGTATTTAAGTTAATAAAAAGACAATGCTTATAAAATTAACGGGTTAATTTTAACTTTGAATAATTGCTCTCAGAACTGTCTAGTCATTAACTTGATTTAATAATTTATTCATGAATAATTACAAAATATATATTGTCTGAAATATAAACAACAAAAACAAAATTTGTCAGCTTTTGTAGAAGATGGCAGAGAAGGCGCAATTTCTCTTTGAAATTTTAAACTATAGTAGAAAAGACACACTGTTAAAGTAACATCTCAGTATTAAGATATCAGAACCACTTAACTATTAAAATGATCTAAAATATATCTTTATGGAACAGTCATTACGTGTCAGCACTGTTTCAGGACCGATGCAGAAAAAAAAAAAACCAGAAAATATTATCAGGTAACAGAAGAGAGACTTCACGTTGGAGGGGTAGGTAGCACTAAGAGGAACTACATAGTCTTTAAAATCATGAGCTTCTTAAGAAAGACATGTGTCCTAGGAATAACTGCTGTCTCAGTGAAACTGTAACATTAAAAAATGAACATTAGAGCCGGACGTGGTGGCGCACGCTTGTAATCCCAGCATTCGGGAGGCTGAGACCGGAGGATCCGGGTTCACGGCCAGCCTCAGCTACCTAGTGAGGCACTCCGCAACTTAGTGAGACTCGGTTTCAAAATAAAGAATAAAAAATAGGGCTGGGGGTATAGCTCGGAGGTAGAAAGCCCCTGAGTTCAATCCCCAGTACCACAAAAAAAAAAAAAAAAAAAAAAAAATCAACATTAAAGTGTGACATTAGAGTGTCTAGAGCATTGTAGATATGTTTGTCGAATGAATGAATGAATGAATTGCTAAATGAGTGAATGAATTAACCGATTTAAGGAAAAGACTGGTACAGCTAGGAAAAAGATAAGATGAGATCTCCAAAATTTAAATTATATTCCATTATTTATCTTAATAAAATAATTATATTAATGAATTGCAAATTAAATTTGAATTATATATTGATTTTCATGATGTTGATATTCATATTTGTATACTTTTTGCTTTAGTTAAAATTAATTACACACAGGCCGGGCGTGGTGGCGCACGCTTGTAATCCCAGCATTCGGGAGGCTGAGACCGGAGGATCCGGGTTCGAGACCAGCCTCAGCTAACTAGTGAGGCACTCCACAACTTAGTGAGACTCGGTTTCAAAATAAAGAATAAAAAATAGGGCTGGGGGTGTAGCTTGGAGGTAGAACGCCCCTGAGTTCAATCCCCAGTACCAC
>PVLC010007145.1:0-13659 GCA_004027655.1 Graphiurus murinus | reverse complement strand
TAAATAAATAAATAAAATAAAATAAAATTAATTACACACAGGACATAAATATAATCCTATCATTACCACTTAAAAATTTTTTATTTTCTCTTTTTTCCATTCTCTTTCTCTCCATCTACACACAAACACAAACTAGTTTGAGAAAAAAAAGCACATTATTTTTGAACCAGAGTAAGTGATTTCCTAATTGAATGATAGGTATTATTAAAATTTTAAGTGTAAATAATAACCTGATTCTTTATTTGGGAGTACGAATGCATAGCATAAATGTGAAAATGTTAGCGAACATTTTAATTAACTTAAGCTTAACAACTGCACCCTCATGTAATTAAACCAAACCAAGTCTAAAAATATAGAAACATACAGGTGTCAATCCAAAAAATAAAACAGAAACATTTCTGAAGTTCAATTATTGTCGTACATATAGAATCAATAGGCAGTTGTAAGGTATCTGGCATATTAAAGAACATTAAAAAACTTTTGCACTAAACTATCATTAAAATATTTAAGAAGCAATATAGATATTTTAAAGTATTTTGATGGAAGTAATGACAGTGCTCTAAAGTTGTATATTGATGGCAAAAAGGAAGAATAAGAAAGAAATTAATTCCAACATGATAGCCAAAGTGTGGATGATAATTTTGATGTCAGATTGATGTTATCACCTATAAAAATAGGAAAATAAGAATGAGGCATAATTTTTGTCAGAAAATATGAGGAACAGTTTGTCCTAAAATAAGTCAGGGGGATAGTTTTTCACAAAGTTTAAATTGTTTATCACCATATAACTAAAGATGGTGTAATTTCCCTCCTTTTATTGATTAATCCACTACATTTCAAGTACACAATTCTGCCTCTTCATGCCATCTGGGAGATTAAAATTTAGCTGATATAGGCATATACAAACTATTACAATGAATTTAGTTTATTCTATCACTAAATGCAAATCAACTTATTCCAACTGAATACCCTCAAATGAGCAAAGAGAGAGTGAACAGAAGGTCAGAAGCAATGCTTTCTCCATTCTTCAAGGGCATATTTGGGATAGGAGTATAATTCTATGCCAAACTCTCTATGCCAATGAAGTCATCTGAATTTTTTAAAATACAGTATTGTATGTTTCTAAACGTTTTAAAACTTATTTTGTAAACCAAAATACCTTGAGGAAAACAGTAGTTTCAGCAGAATATATTTTTTAAAAATAATCTTGACTATTTCTTTTTTTGTTTTTCCAGCCTTGCTAATTTGTAAGCATGATAGAAGTAGAAATCTCATTTTGTAACAAAAAAAAGAAAGAAAGAAAAGCAAGAACTATAATTTTATACTCTCTGCTAAGCATAAATATGGTAAACGGAGTGCCATATGGCCCATCATTATAAAAGTTAGTATTTCTATCTGCTTTGTAAATCTCTTCAATTTTATGGAGCATAGAAAGAAAACTAATTGCTTACTGAGGTCACAGCATTCTCTCTCTGAAGTACTAAACATTCATGAGCTTAGTATAATTTTTTCAAGAGAAAAGTAAACTGCATTTTCAAATGAGAGTCTATTATAATGTAATTATTATTTATTTCTTCATTTTTAATAAAATGTATGTTTACTAGACAGTGATAAAAATGTCATTGTTCTTGTCAGACAAATAAGATGGATTTATTACAAACTCCAATGATGAGCCTTTTTAGTAATCCAATGTAAATTAGCATTCACACAAATGAGGATTTTCACAGAGCTAGAATTAAACTCCTTATAAAACACATATAAAAAGTTTAGCATCGTATTTTGTTTTGAATTATCCGTAAGTCGGCAATTAATTTTAATTTTACAAATAAAATTTCTCTGGGATGCTATTTTTCTATTTAATAATTTTATCAGTGTGCAGAGATGCCTATTATAATAAAGGAAAATCATCACAGCTTTTTACTTAAGGCAATAAAAACTGTTTCCATTGCTTACGAACTATTATCAATATGATTCTGGCTCTGAGTGTGGTCATCATAGAAATTAAGTCAAAATGTTTTAGGAAATTTGTAATATAGCTCTTAAATTCAGGTAAATAGAATAACTCTTTAGGCATTGATAGTAGTGGTTGTGGGTGTGTGAGTGTGTATAATAAAATTGGAAAGATACTATTGCTTCATCTGTAATTTAATGAGTCACTGATTCTGTTACAAGGATTTGCAAATATTTATTTTATGGTTTTAATAGTTATTTAGAAAATGTGGCATGTCTTCAATCATGTTAAATAGCAAAAGTATATTGTTGTCATTTAGCTATAGTTGCTTTTATTTTTATTTTACATTTTAGCAGCTTTTACTATCTTTGTATTATTTTGTTTGTTTTAAAGAAAGTGTATATATCCTTAGTTATCACTTGCACACGTGAATAATATTAAAAATATAAGCACGATATTAGATTATTTTTAGATTTTAAAGTATTTAAAAACATATGCCAAAAGCTAAAAACTACATGAAAATAAAACTACATACATAAATAAAATTTTTCTTTCAAATTGGAATATTATCTAATGCACCAGTCATTTCACAAGATAATTACTTTAAAAAATGTTTCCTTCAAACTGTCTATTTATTTTTCTATCTATAGAATGCTGAATAAACTAGTATTTTCTAACCCTACTTTAAATAATATAATCATCTAATAATTTTTATTCTAAATACCATCATTTCTTGCTATCCTGTGTCAATTAGTATAAACTACGAAAATCTATCTGGTTAGATGGTGCAGATTAGATGAGAATGTTCTGAGTCTGTTACAGTTGGTAATATTCTGAGAGTTGTAGGGATTTGTAGATAGGCTTGCATTTGCTATGTGTGGAGTGTTTAAGAAAACAAAAACAAAAACAAAATTTCTTCTGGATCACTCACTGAATGGATTTTTAAAATTTAAATTAATTGATTGGATTTTACAATTTAAATTAATGGGGAGCATTTCTTTTTTTTTCAAATAAAAATAAAGAAAAATAGCTAGGTATAGTGGTGCATGCTCCTAATCCCAGTATTTGGGAAGCTGAGACCTGAGGATCCAGGTTCCTGGCCAGCCTCAGCTACCCAGTGAGGCACTCCGCAACTTAGTGAGACCCTGTTTCAAAATAAAGAATAAAAAATAGGGCTGGGGGTGTAACTTGGAGGTAGAATGCCCCTGAGTTCAACCCCCAGTACCGCAAATAAAATAAAATGAAAAATAAAAATAAATAAAGAAAAATGCATCACATTCCTTCTTGTTCCTAAGATTAAACAAACTGTATATAGTATCCAATAGTAAGTGTCTTCAAAGTTCACTTGTAATGTTATATTTCACATTATATTTTAACTTTTCCTATAAATTTCATTTGAGAATGAAATTTTGTGGAAGTAGCAGTTAGAAAGATGACTTGTACTATGGCCAGTTCAGCAATGCAGTTCTTCCAAAAGCTAGATATACAAAAATAGGCCACCCATTAACACAGGCATGTCGTACCATTTGCAGTGTTCCAGGAAATGTACTAAGGCTCAGGATACACAATAATGGGCAGAGAGAAAAAGAGGATGTGACCCCTGCCTGCATAAAGATTACAATTTAGTGCACTAAGCAAATGATAATAAAATCTGAGAAGTATAAAAAACACCTGAAAAACAAATCTGCAATTGGTATAAATGTCATGTAGGAAAGACTAATAGTACAAAGAGGAGGTAGTAGAGAAAATGGTGACTGGAACCCTTCAGACTACTTAACAAGACTGCTACAGATGCTCAAATCTGTATTTCGCCATTGCTGCAAAGTAGACTATGTTCAAATAACCGTGTGCTATCGTCATTGTCTTCATGAACTTATTTTCTAATCTGACACACCAATTTGAATTAGAACAACCACATTATTAATATTTTAACAAGAAGTTATATACATTAGCCCCAAAGTGTCTTTCTAGTGGTATTTATTTCTGCATTATCATTGCAGTACGAAAAGAAATACATATATAGAAAAGGGTACATATTATCTATTCATATCATTTGCAACTAATTACACTGAGTCCATTTAGAACTATGTCTTGAACCCTGAAAGGCACCAAAAAGTGGTTTTTGATTTATTAAAATCATATTCCAATGTACTTCTTAAGTCTAATATAATTGAATGGGAGTAGAATATGGTTAAATCGAAATAATAAATTATTTAGACACCAGAGATAACCTGATAAAATCATGAAAACACCCTGAGGTAATTCATAGGATCCCCACATCATGTATTTCAGCAAAACAGTAGAGACTGGTTCACAACTTTTACATACATTACAGTTAATGCCTTTTACTTACATTATATATTTTAGTGCTGGTCAATAAATATCTACGAGCTAATGATAAAAGTGTTAAAATCACTCATAGTAGATTACTTATTTATTGATTTTGTGACAAATATAGAATTGAATATGTGCTTAATCATATAATAATCACATGGGATATTTCAATTTTCTTGTAAATCTTGGATAGGATATTTAATAGAATTAGAAATAGAGGGAATATAGCAAATGGTAAATGCTCAATGCATGCAGATTTAAAATTTTAAAGACAAAAAGATAATTTAAGAATTGAATGAATAAAGTGAAAAATACACTACAAATCTTTTTCATTATTAAGTGATGCATTGTAATCATACATCTTTTTTAGGTACAAGCTGATAAAGGCATATATGCACATACCCCACTCTCTCACCCTCCCTCCTTCTCAAGTTCAGTTTAGTGACTGGCTTTGATATATTCATGAAAGTACATCATGTGCATTAGGATACCTCCTACTCGTTCCATCACTTTCAGTTGTCAACTTCTTTGCTTACCTAGGGTTTTTCCTTTTTCATCTGGAGTCCCTCTTATGCTCCATCTTCTCCTCAGCATTCACATATTAGGGAGAACATATGCTTTTTTACTCTTTGTGAATGACTAATCTCACTTAACATAATGTTTTCCAGTTCCATCCATTTCCCTGCAAATAACATGATTTTGTTCTTCTTTATGGCTGAGTAAAATTCCATTGTGTACATATCCCATAGTTTTGTAATCCATTCAGCTGTCCATGGACATCTTGGCTGTTTCCATAGTTTAGCAATTGTGAATTGTGCAGCTCTAAACATAGATACACATGCATCGGTCTGATAGTTTAGTTTCTATTCTTTTGGGTAGATACACAGAAGTGGTATTGCTGGATCATATGGTAGGTTCATTCCCATTTGTCTGAGGATCCTCCATACTGTTTTCCAAAGTGGTTGCACTAATTTGCAATCCCACCAACAACATATTAGGGTTCCTACTTCTTCACACTCTTACCAGCATTTGTTGTTTGTGTTCTTGATGATTGCCATTCTGATTGGGGTTAGGTGAAATCTCAAGGTAGTTTTGATTTGCATCTGTCTGATTGCTAATGATGTGTTGTACATCTCCTCATACATTTATTGGCCATTTGTATTTCTTCTTTTGTGAAGTGTCTATTTAGATCCTTTGCCCATTTTTTATTGAGTTATTTCTTTTCTTAAAGATTGTGAGTTTCTTGAGTTCTCTCTACAAATCTTAAAAACTAGAATAACATCCAAAATATGTAATAAGATCTTAATATTGCCTTAACCGATTTTGTCTATTAATGCAGACAAGATTTGAATAATTGGCATTATTTAAGTCAAATGACATGTGTTTCTAGAAATTAAATAATATTTTATTTCAGGATAAATGTTTATAGTGGGATAAAATATTCAGTATTAGTGAGTTAAATTACCTTTAATACCTTTATTTGTCTCATGAAACTCATTTACTTTTCTCTTTCTTTTTATCTTTGTGTGTGTATATGTGTGTGTGTGTGTGTGTGTGTGTGTGCGCACGCATGTATGTATGTGTCCTGGGGATTGAACCCAGGTACATTCAGTCTATTAGCTAGACCCCTATCCTTTTTTATTTTTTTTATATTGAAACAGGATCTATCTAAGTTGCTGAGGCTGTCTTCGAACCTGTGATTATCCTGATTCAGTCTCTCAAGTACTGGGACTACAGACATGCACCACTGAGCCCAGCTCAGATTTACTTTTAAGACAAAATATAAGAATATTTTTGATAATACTACCATATGAAAGTAAATTTGATTTTATTTTCATAAATCATCTCATTAAGTCTCATGTTGAAAATATTATCTGCCCTAATTAAAATTATAATCTTTATAACTTTACATTATGTTTCTATACAAAATAATGCTTTATGTTTTTATAATGGCTTTCAATGTAAACTTAACTACAAATTTATACATAACAGAATTAAAACCAACAAAATTTAATGCAATTAGAATCTTGTCTCTCAAATAATAGAAGAACAAGCAGAAACTTCAGCTTTTGAGGAAAAGTAATTGAATATTATTATTTGCAGTGTAGTTTAAGAATCAACAAAATGGTTTCAGAAACTTAAGAAATGTTAATATTCTATTTATAGGCACTTCCACATGAACAAGAATTTACCTAATAACTATTAGGAAGAGACACTTCCAATATATCTTAAGAATATTATTCTTAGCCAGGCGTGGTGGTGCATGTTTGTAATCCCAGTACTTGGGAGGCTGAGACAGGAGGATCGCGAGTTCACGGTCAGTCTCAGCTACTTAGTGAGGCCCTCCACAACTTAGTGAGACCCTGTTTCAAAATAAAGCATAAAACAAGAGAGCTGGGGTTGTAGTTCGGAAGTAGAATACCCCTGGGTGCAATTCCAAGTACCGGAAAAAAAAAAAAGAATATTATTCTTTAAAAGTATCACTTTATATTCTTAATGTACAATTTAATAAGTTTTGAGATCTGCTTAAAATACTTTAACATGCTTAATGAAATATAAACCTCATGCTTTCTAGGGATCCTATAACTGATAACTCTTATTCTCTTTTGTACATTAGAAAACAAATACCTATTAGTCAGGAAAAAAATATTTTCAATCAATACAGAAAAATGTTTTGTAGACATTTTTAATACTACCCTAATTCTTTTTGCAATTAAAATGTCTCTGATATTAAAAATAAATTTGTGAATACATTGAGTTTCAATAATAATAATGATCCTTTAATAAAAGCTTCCCCAAATTCTCACATAGGAAAAATTATTTTACCTATTCCTCTTGTTAGATTTAAGCCCTAAGCATATAGTTATTAATAGTGATAAAATTTTTAGGAATTCAGGAAAATAAAGAAAAAAGTCCCTGAAATATTACTGATTATATACATATATACGTTTATCCAAATAAATTAGACTTTCTTGAGAAATACATATATTCTTTCAACAAATATTTAAAGTCAATATTGATCTCCTAATATTTATTGGCTTAGTTGCTATGTTCTAGTCTAGGTATTGCTGCTATTACTGAGAATTAAAATTGTGTCTTTAATAGAGCAATTTGATTAATTCAATATTTGAATTCTTTTCTATTATAGATTACAAAGAATTTATTAACAGTCTATAATTTTAAGTGATCTACAACTAACTTCATGATATGAGTTAAAAATAAAATATTTTTGTAAATAAATTCCACATAAGTGTGCAAAGGTAATTGAATAAATTGTTATGCTTCAATTTGAATAATGAAAGAAAACTTGAAAACAGTGCCTAGTCCCTAGTATTGTCTGAATATTTCATTTGGCTATCACTTTAGAAGCCATGAATCCTAAATTAGCATTTGTTTTTTATCTCTTAGAAGTCAGTTTAGTGTTGTAATTAATGATGATTTCTTTTTAGAATAGTGTATCTAATAAGCAAAATGCCAGTTGGTAAATAAATCACTGTGCATGTGTGCATACAAACTTAATTTTAAGTTTTCCTTTATTCATTATTTTAATTTTATTCTTAGCTCACATTCTTACTGAATCACATTAATACATTTGTTTTAATCATATAGTCATTGTACTTTGTGTTGCAGTTTTCATTTACACAGCATTATTTACTTACTAACTTTTGAAATGCTGTTTTTAGGAAACCTATACATATTATAATAAAAGAAATGTTTTCTTCCAAGTTCATTGTAAAATCCCTGTATAATGATACTGTTAGATCCCTTTAGGCAATGATAATTAAAATAATTCATTGAAGTCATCCACATTGTGTCTATTTTAGTTTTTTAAATATGAAGCACAATAACAACTCTAGGCATTTTCTGCAATAATATTTTTTTTAAATGCAAATTAATTTCAGCATGAACTTGATAGTTTTTTACTCATGTAAAATTTCTAAAATGTCACTACAGTTAGTCTCCTCAGGTTGCCATAATTTTCTTGATAGTAAAAATTCTCCAAAGTTCAAGTATTATACAGAATTACTATCATAAAACTTGCAATTTTTCTTTTGCCTAGTCTTAAAAGAATTAGCAAGTAGTTACCAACAATTATTTACAACCCATACATTACAAAATTTACACTGATCCTCATGTGCTACTATGTCTTAGCTAAACAGAGATTGAGGAATGCCAGAAAGTCTATTTGTTTGATTATAAGGAGTTGGGTGTATATAAACCCTAGTACCAAAGGTGTTAAAAGGGTGGCTGTTATCTAAGCAGTATAGAAAAATTCCATAAAATAGCTGATGGCTTGAATTTGAATGGCATTAGGCTAAAAGAGCTGGGAAGATTTCTTTTTCAAATTATCCAGAGAACAGAGGAATATTTCAGTAACAGAACTAGGAAACAATGGTTTAACTTCTATAAGCAGAGGTGAGACACACCTTGATAAATGAATTCGCAGCAACGGACAGCAAGAGTTAATATGTTTTTTAATCAAAGTATATTGGGGTGTGTGGATATTATTACAATCTAAGACATCTGCAATCTTTTCAAACTTTATAATTGTATATAAAAATGCCAATGTGGTGTGTGTGTGTGTGTGTGTGTGTGTGTGTGTGTGTGTGTGTGTGTTTATACATGTGTAAGCCAAGGAACAGTATCTATCTAGTCGTTTGAAAATAAATAACAAAATATCAAAAAGATTAGAGTGAAAAATATGGTTTCAAAAATAAACATTTTGGAGAAACAAACATAAGGAAATGGGGATGAAAGCCCTTCCCAATGTATAAGCCACAGGTATGTGTACATTCAGACTGGAAAGGTTAAAAATTAAATTAAGGGAAAATCCTTCAATGGGCAGTTACTTTTTTTGAGTACCACCTATGAATAAGTGCTAAATGTTTGATTTTTAAAAAATGAATGATTGATTTAATGAGTGATTAAATTTAGGATTATAGTGGTGATAATTATTTTCTACAATATAGTAGCAACAATATTTTAACTGAAAAGAACATCAAATTTGGCATCAAAACTGAAGTTTTGGTCCAGATTTTGTCTTCCAAAAGAACTGCCATTACTTGATGATATAAGCCTTCATTTACAGAAATACACATAAAAGCAGTGCAAAGACTTACAGTATTAGGTGTATACTGACTCTCTGCAGAAAAAGTGGGAAAAGCTCAAATGATTGAAAATTTTGCAGAGAAGCAGGGCAGGAAAAAAAAAAAAGAGAGTGAAGAGACTGTGACATCGATACAAGTTCATACCTATCCCATGCAGAGTTTCCAGTGATTTCCAGGAAATTATCATGTGGGAATGTGGTACCAGTATTAACAGTTCTGATTATGCTTAAGAGAAGTAAAGTTGTAAATTTTATTTGAAGATTTCTATTTCTGTAATATTAACAATAATTTCACTTTCTAAACCATGGTAACATATATGTTGGAAGTCAAACAAAATGCATTCTGCATAAAGATTTAAAATTAAGAATATTTTGTAATTGTTTTGAACAAACATCATATAAAGTAGAAAGAAAACTGTTATATAAGTAATTATAATAAAATATTTAAGTGAAAAAAAATAAAGTGAAGATTTAGAAACTATACATGTCATGATAATTTTGAATAATGGAGTAAAATCTTCTGACAAGCTAATTCCAGTAATCTGTAAAAATATAAATATGCATATGAAGATATGGAAATATAACCAAAATTTAATGTATTATGATTTTTGTCATTTTGACCAAGTAAATACTTGCAAATAATAAAAACTATTCAGATAAGGCTCTCAATCTAATTAAATGCCTTTATGTATATATATCCACGTTAAAATCATTAAATATAACATAAAATAACATATTTTTGTTTACTATATTTTTTGTTTTAAAATGTGAGTCATGCTTCAAACTTCTGACAGCTAATAAATATTTACAGTCAATTTTGTGTATGAAAAGAAATAGTCATGACATGTTGAAAGATTTGAAGTCAACAGTATAGAAATTTAAAAATACTATTAGACAATTTGTCAAACTTTAAGAAAGGTTAGCATCCAAAACAAATAGCTATTCAAAGATGAGGAATTATAGTAATTTCCTTAGGCTGTTGTAAAACTTGCCACAAACTAGTTGGTTTAAAATAACAGAAATGTATTCTCTCACAGTCCTGGAAACTAGAAGTCTAAAGTTAAGGTATTTGTAGGGCTATATTCCCTCTGACTATTCCAAGGAAGGTTCTATGACTTATACCTACCTCACTACAATCTGTTTCTGTCTGCACATGGCCCACTTTTCTTCATGTTCTTTCATCTTTCATATATATATATATATATATATATATATGAAATATATATATTTATGTGTGTGTATCTATGTATTTTATTGGTGCGTTGTAATCATATATCTTTGTTAGGTGCAAACTGGTAGAGGCATACATGCACACATCTCTCATTTAACCCTTTCCCAATTGCCGTCACATTCCCTTCCACCTCCCTCCTTCTCATGTCCAGTTTAGTGATCGACTTTGATATGTTTGTGAAAGTACATCATGTGCATTAGAGTGTTTCCTCCCCTTCCCCATCACCTTCAGCCAAGTCACCTTCTTTGCTCATCTAAGGTTTCTCGTTCTTTGTCTAGAGTCCCTCTTATGTCCCACTTTCTCCCTAGTTTCTGCATATTAAGGAAAGCATATGATTTTTTTTACTTTTTGTGATTGACTAATCTCACTTAGTGTAATGTTTTCCAGTTCCATCCATTTCTCTGCAAATGATATGATCTGAAGGAGATGGGTGGGTGGAGAAAGACTTGAAGAGGGAAACACCTCAATGGACATGATGTGCATACACAAAATTATTAAAGCCAATCACTGTGCTGAGCAGGGCAGGAACTGAGGAGGGCTTAATGAGTGCTGTGTGTATGAACAAAACAAAGCACAATTTTCACTAAAAAATTAAATGTTGTGGGGATATGAAAAAGAGTAATGTATATATCAGTGTGTGGTATGTATGTGTTTGTGTGTATTTATATCACATAGACTATAGCTTAACAAAACAGGAGTCAAAAATTATTCCTTAATTAATATCATATCTATGAAAAATTTCTTCTAAAAAGATAAATTTTAATTTCTGTCTCATATTCAAGATGCAAGCTGTACTAAAAAAATGAAGGAGATATATATGGAAGAAATGCAGGCAAAGTAGAAATTGAAACCTCAAATTAAATGTATAGCACAGATGACAGGCACAATTGGTAATGCAAAAAGAAAAATTTATTATTGGAAAGTCAGAAGTAAAGAATTCAGAGGAAGAGATCACCAAAAGGAAAATAATGCTAGGCGTGAAGACAGCTATATAATAATTGGAAAAATATCTGAAAGCAGTCTAGAGTACTTCTATTTTTTAGACATACTGTATTCTATTGACATAAAAAATTACTATGGGGAAATTATATTATGCTTATCAGAACACTGTTAGTAATAATGGAAATATTGCTCACATATTGAAATGAAAATATGTGTGACAGTTTTGTTTTATATACATTATCTTTCACTTTCCTGTTTATTATCAAGGTTTTATTGATGCATTATAGTTACACATTGTACTGAGATTCAAAGTGATGCATTCATGTATGCACACAGCATCTCACACTCTATTTTTAAAGTGATCGGCATTCCAGGGATCACAGATATCTTCAGATTTCTCAAATTAGAATTAAAGTTCAGCTCAATACATGTATATTAGAGATTACCAAATCATCTTGAGGAGACAAAAACGCCTGACAAACATTTGGCATGAGATTTTAAGATAAAAAATTTCATTAACATACTTAGAGAAACAATGTCTATATATAGAGGGAGGGTTGGCCAATTATAGTAACCTAACATCAATGATAATAATATTAGGAAACTCTACCAAGCCTTTGTTCCGGATCAGGCCATCTTCATGTATTATTGCGAGTTTTTCTATTAAAACCACCCTTTAGGGTGTTTTGAGGAGGTGACAGAACACAAATTCTGAGCCTGGGTCATCTCGCTTACAAACACTAAGAAATAATTTATGACAATTGCAGAGGTATATATCAACTTGCCCAACTAATACAGCAGGAGGAAGACTGTATCTTGGCCCAAGGACATTACTTATTCAGTTGTATAAATAAAATGTATGAAAAGAGCTATCATTTTTTCAGTATTTTCTAGGTGCCAGGAACTATGTCAAGTGGTTTGTGTGCATTGCTTCAACCAATCCTTAATAATTCAAGAGTTATATTTAGATACTAGTTTAAAACCCATTTTTGAGAAAGTAAAATAAACTAGAAAGACATTGAATAAATTGTCTAAGGCTTATATAGGTAGAAATTTGCAAAAGCAAGTTTCAAAACCAAGCAGACTGATTTCAACCTACATACTTAAATATTGCAATCCTATAAATTAATTTCAATCTATTGGCATTAAATGGCTGAATTATGTTCCTTATTTTGTCTCGATACATGTGCTTTTACAAACCAAATGTTGGGCTGCAGAACCAGCGAGATGCTAGAAAAGCTGTGTTTATGTAATATTTTTTTTAATCTTAGTTAAAATAATACAAAACAGTAAAATGGACAAATGGTTTTACAGGCTAGCAAATAAAGACCCCTGAGTTAATAAGTCTGTGGATGTGTCTGGCAACTGGCCTTCATGAACCTTCTTTTCTACTTAAACAGATGTTGCTTGGGTCACATTTATTTCCATTTTCTGTAAGTGCTTTGGATATGTACAAGAAGAACAAGAAGTAAACCATCTTTAGGCTAAGTGATTCAACTCTTACAATCAATCTCCACATGTTATAATTTTTAATATAAAATGTACATATAAAATGACTTTTTATATGTTTATAGTACATTGGTTTTGTTTTGTTATATGTTTTTTTTTTTTTATCTGAGGCTACAAAAAGAATTACCCTTATTTGAAACATTTTGAGCTGGGAAAAATAAGAAAATGAGAGAACCGAGCAATGACTCTTAAGTTTTCTTATTAAGACTGGCATAAATTGTTTTCACTTGTATTTCACTGGCCAAAACATATCATATGGAAAAAGAAGATGCCACTGGAGTAGGCAGTATAATTCTGCTTCAGAGAGTGGCCAGGAGTACTTGAAAAAATACAATTAATAATTGTGTATCCTCTAAGCCATAAACATTAAATTATCCAATTATCTGTTTTTTTTTAATTTTTTATTGTAGCAATTCGTGCAATATAGCATACATCTTTGTTAAGTACGAGTTGTTAACAACATATTTGCACACAATTCTCATTTGACCCCTTCCCCAATTCCCACCCCAATCCCCTCCCCCTCCCTCCCCCTCAGGTTCACTTCAGTGAGTGACCTTGATATGATTGTGTAAGTACATCATGTGC
>PVLC010007144.1:0-64896 GCA_004027655.1 Graphiurus murinus | reverse complement strand
TTTTCGGTACTGGGGATTGAACTCAGGGGCATTCTACCTCCGAGCTATACCCCCAGCCCTATTTTTTTATTCTTTATTTTGAAACCGAGTCTCACTAAGTTGCAGAGTGCCTCACTAGGTAGCTGAGGCTGGCCGCGAACCCGGATCCTCCGGTCTCAGCCTCCCGAATGCTGGGATTACAAGTGTGCGCCACCACGCCCGGCTTGAAGCTCTTTTTTATTTGCTAAAAAATAAGACTTTTATCAGACACTAAGAAATCAGACAGAGCAAGCCAGGTTTGCCTCCTTACCTGGGAAGTTTGCTTACAGTGAGGAAGCATGGCCATCAGTAAGGCCATATGCCTGGGATTTCACTTGACATTTTTGTTTTGAAAACTAAAGGTGGTAGCCACCTATAGTTCTAGTACTTGTGAGGCTGAGACAAGAGGATTTCCAGTTTGAGGCCAGGCTCAGCAACTTGGCAAGAACCTGTTTCAAAATATAAAAGGGCCGAGGATATAGTTCAAAGGTAAAATGCCCCTGGATTCAATTCCCAGTACAAAAAAAAAAAAACAAAACAGTTTTTTTTTTTTAATTTGGCTGAGGCTATGGCGTAGTGGTGTACTAGGGATTGAACCCAGAGTCATTCTATCTCTGAGCTACACTCTCAACCCCCTTTTATTTTTTTATTTTGAAACAGGGTCTTGCTAAGTTACTGCCCGCTGCCCTTGAACCTGTAATCCTTCTGACTCAGCCTTACAAGTACTGGAATGACAAGTGTGTACCACATCACACAGCTCAAAAATGACTTTTAATTGGCTATTACACTTTAAATCTCAAAGTTTTCAGAGTAACAAGGAGAGACGGTCCCAAGTAACTCAGCCACTGATTTGAAAATGTAAGAGAAAACATGAAATTCTGAAAGGTAAATTGTGTTTCGTTTCTATACAGAGGCTCTTGCCAGATCTCATATCTAGGATACCTGTACAGTCAGTGCCTTTCTCTGGCCAGGTCACTCTCATTCCAAACTTAATTTGACATATTTTTATTTTTCTGATTTTTAAAAGGGCTAATTCTGTAGAGAAAACTAAAGTGAAAGAGACATTTCCAGCCAAACCTAAGATTTTAGAAAAAAGAAAAGTGATGAGGACTAGATGACCCTAAATCTATAAAACATTTCTATCTATTATTTTTACCAGAGAATTAATAGATACTAAATTAGATACTATTTTTCACTTCCTCACCTTTCCTCAGTCTTTTCTTTGTCATCTATTCAGAAGGAAAGTATCCCACTGGCAGATGGCAGGAAGTAGCAGGTGGCAGATTGAATAACCAGCCTCTAAAAAATGCTAGTATTACCCTGTGTCTTCATCTCTTAAATATGACACAAAATCCCTTAGCTCCAAACTTTTGTCTTCTAGGGAAAGAGAGAAGGAGAGAGAGAATATGAATGTAAGTGTTAGTTCGAGCCAGGCATGGTAGCCCACACCTATAATCTCAGCTACTCAGGAGACTAAGGCAGGAGGATCCCAAGTTTAAGGCCAACCTGAACAACTTAACAAGACCCTGTCTTAAAAAAAAATTTTTTTTTAAATGGCTGGCAATGTACCTCAGTAGTAAAAGCACTCCTGTGTTTAATACTCAATACCCCAGAAGAAAAAAGTTTGGTTTTTGTGGGGCACAGAGATTGGTCTACTTTCTGAGTAGTTAAAGAAAACAGGCTGGGTGTGGTGATACAAGCCTATAATCTCAGCACTTGGGAAGCTGAGACAGGAAGATCAAATTCAAGGCCAGCCTCAGCAACTTAGCAAGACCCTGTTTCAAAAGAGAAAGTAAAAAGGGCTGGGGTGTACCCCAGAGATAGAATGCCCCTGAGTTCAGTCCCACATGACAGAAAAGAAAAGGTGGAAGAAAAGAAAAGATGAGAAATTCAGCTGACATGATATGACAGAGGAAGATCCATCTTAATCAGAACATAAAAAGAGGGACTACAGAGCCCCATACATGCTCCCATCACAGCCCTGTCTCTACTCCAACTTCGTCTTTTGTCCTGGACCCTGAAGAGCAAGGCGCAGCAGCCTCTGCCCCAGGTATTAGCAGTGTGTGTGGATCTGAGGCAAGAGCAGCATCAGAATCCCTCTGTGGGATGACTATTTCTGCACATACCTCATCTTGGACTGCTTTGGACTTTTAGAGCCATTGAGAGCTGTGGGAAGCTAGGAGAAGTGGACTGAAGGGCTAGAAAACAGCTATGGAGAAGGCAGTGGACTGTGCATACTGGACGGTCTGAATGTGGAATTTCATACTTTTTTTATTTCTTTTGATTCAGTGAAGACTGTCTTAATCTCTCCTAAGTGCTACAAGAATATTACTCAAAAATGATTTTCCTCTAAAGTTCTATTTTTTCTTTTGTTTTATTTTAGACTTCCAAAGTATCAACTTCAGCCTCACAGCTCTCTTGTAATGAAATGCATAGTTACATAATGCCATGGTTAGTATTTTTTGCCAAATCATTTTTCATAAATCTCACATTAAACAAGATGTTGAAGTGGGGGCAATAAAGAAGGAATAAAACTTAAATTTTTTATTTTGGATCTATGTAATGCGGAGCCCACTTCTATTAACCTGGCAGAAACAGCTAAGACATTTGTAGATCGGCTTCAAGCCTTGGTCACTACCTGGCCCTCGTTTACCTCCTTGCTAGGAGGAGTTACCATAGCAACAGCAATAGTCATTCTAGGTTTATGCATTCTACCACTTGTTGTATGCCTTGTGATCAATGCCTTTGTTAGTATATGAGCAGATTTACATGGAATAAAAATGCAAGCACTGCCTCGCACAGGGCCTGGTAGTCAGTGACGGGTTCGATTTTCTCAGGGCAATATCAACCTAAGACAGGGTTCGTTGAATGACTCATCGAGACCCCATGATGGGTAAGATTAAGCACCTGGTAGGAAACGACCTAAGACAGGCACAGTCCTTCATGCATTTTAAAATAAAAATGGGGGAGTTGTGGGAGCCCAGCTGGGCCCTTTCCCCCCTGGCAGTTGCTATCTGCATATATGAGCAATTATACTGACTCTTCTGCTATGGCTACATTGGCGTCTCAAAGTCTGGAGATTGCCCCTAGGATGCGTAGATGAAAGACCCTTCTACTTCTTAGAAAGTAAATATATGACCCTAAAGGAGTATGGTTTTATGACTCTAGAAAGTTTGCTTTACCAGGCTATGTTAAGAATGTGGGCTATATGTGTAAAACGAAGAAGTGGTGCTGTTTGTGATCTGACAATGATTGATATGTCATAAAAGTCTATGTAACCCTACTGTACTCAAGAAATGTATAAAAAAATCCGTGCTGAAAATATAAATAAATAAATTTTTTAAAAAACTTAAAATTTTTCTTATTATTTTGCCTTCCTTTTCCCACTTCAGTCTTATAGTTAACGAGTTTCAACCTCAAACTTTTATCAACTATTGACTTTTATGAGTCAACTCATTGACTACATTGAATAAATAGCAGGGGGACTGGTTGATGAATGGTGTGTTTTGGTATTAACATTTAAGAGATAATACCAGTTTTCTTTCTTCTTGTGCTTTATTTAGATTTCGACACAGTCCCAACTGCTGGTACCTAAGAGACTGGACTATACACACCTGGATTAGGCAGTGTCTAAAATATGGTGCACAAGACAAGGCTTTATATACTCTTGTAAATAAGGTAAGTGGTTTCCAGGCATGTTTCTAGGTTTAGATGATGTGCTGTTTTTACCTGTTACAGTACAGCAAAGAATAACACCAGAAATCGCTTTTCAAAATTACTTGCCCTTACATAGGCTTTTCAGAATAGGCTGGGTATAAATTAATCAACAGATTAAAATTAAAACTTCCTGTTAATGCTGCTTTTCCAAACAGAGTGACTCAGGAAAGGACAGGTAAAAAAAAAAAAAAAAGCAAGAGGCAGCCCAATTAGAAGAATTCTCATTGGTGGTCACTTCATTCTTGATGTGAAAGCCTTGAATTTCTTGCCTGGTTTCCTTGGATAGAGTTATAGGGGAAAATGACCTCATTTCTGCTGTTCCTTGAGTCTTTAACAGAGAGTCCATCAGACTAGAATCAGAAGACCCAGGCTATAACCCCACAGCTTCCGCCAGTTGCCCAGAACTCCAGGCAAATGATTTTCCCCTTCTAGGTTTTAGTTTTTTCTAATCTGAGTGGGTTGTGCTAAATCAGTAATTTCCAATGCTGCCTGCCTATTACTATCACCAAAGAATCTTTTTTAAAATTACAAGTGCTTATCTCTACCCTAAAGATTCTAATTTAATTGATCTTTCTGGGGCCCAGGCATTGGTATTTTTTTTTTAATTTTTTTTGTTTGTTTGTTTTTTATCTTTTTTTACATCAGTTTTGGATTCATAGGAAACTTGAACAGAAAGTACAGAAATGTCCCGTGTATCCCTACCCCTATACATCCATAGCCTCCCCTGTAATTTATGTCCTACTCCACAGAGTGGTACATCTGCTAAGATTTAAAACCTTATGTTGGCAGGCATATCATTTATTTACATTTCAAAGCCCATAACTTACTTTAGGTTTTTTTTGTTTGTTTTTTGCAGTACTGGGGACTAAACCCAGGGGCATCTACCTCCGAGCTACACCCCCAGTCCTATTTTTTTATTCTTCATTTTGAAACAGGGTCTCACTAAGTTACAGAGGGCCT
Organism: Graphiurus murinus; assembly: GCA_004027655.1. Lineage (NCBI taxonomy): Eukaryota > Metazoa > Chordata > Mammalia > Rodentia > Gliridae > Graphiurus > Graphiurus murinus. Next base: position 60,201 of record PVLC010007144.1, on the reverse strand, counting down.
CACTAAGTAGCTGAGGCTGGCCTCGAACCTGGATCCTCCTGTCTCAGCCTCCCAAGTACTGGGGATTACAAGCATGTGTCACCACTCCCAGCTAGGGTTCATTCTTGATGTTGTACATTGTATGGGTATGGATGAAATGTTGAATGATATGTATCCACCTTTATAGCATACCAGAAGATTTGCCCTAAAATTTTTAAGTTCCCAGTTGATTTTAATTTATAGTGAGAGTTGAGAGTCATGGACCAGTTTATTTTTAAGCCCCTTTCTAGCTTTAACAATTTACCATCCAAAGATATTTTGGTTCTGCCCTTCCCTTGGGATTAGTGCTGATTTGGATGACTGCTTTCAGAAATACAGACTGTGAGCTACAACCTTCAAAACATGGCTTTGAAACTTTGATCCAGTCAACATACCTGAGGCATCCCATGCCTGCCTGCCAGTGACAGTGAGTCACTTGTGTAGTGATGCACAACTAGGGCTTAAGGCTGTCTCCCAAGGGAGTGCATACAGGTGGAAAAAATTCCTCAGGTGTTTCTGGTTGTTTGTGAGAAAAGAATAGAGCAGTGTGGGAAATGGTGGTTAATACTATTGACATAAGAATTTAAAACAAATCATCTACAACCACAGTGTAGATGATTGTCAAACCCAAGCACACTTGAAAAGCACATGTGAAGATCTCCCAAACTTCAGGTTTCTGTGCCCAGTGCCAGAGATTCTGATTATGTGGGTTTGACTTAAAGTTTCTATCTGAATTCTCAAGTATTCAGCAGCTTGTAAACACAGCATCCTAAAAGGCTGGTTAGTAGTGAATTTGTGCCAGCGTATTTCTCGGGTCTTTTAAAAGCCAGGCCAAGGACCAGAAAGTGCTGCATAGTGCATACTCTCTCTGGAGAGTCCATTTCTGCAACATTATTCATACTTTACAAAAAGAATCACTGAACCAGTTGGTGGGGATGGGGGGTGGTTTGATTTTTTTTTTTTTTTTTTTTCATTTTGTGTTGTTTTTAGCTACGATGAGGTGTTAGAATTGAGCTTTTTTGCATATTGATTGTCCTTACATCAGACACCTACTCGTAACTTTCTCACTCTGACCAATAGTTCCACTTTCCAAACTTCATGAGTCACAGCTTCTGCTTCATTGTCACAGATGCTGTAAAATGATAGTCACATAACTAAAGCTAATGGTGGCAAATTTTATCCTGAATAATACACAAGCATATATTATAGACTCATTACAATGGATATATTTTTCTTTTTCCTACTTTGTTTTCATTTTTATTACAGGTTCAATATGGTATTTTTCCAGATAACTTTACATTCAATTTACTGATGGACTCTTTCATAAAGAAAGAAAATTATAAAGGTAAGAAACCAAACTATTTAATTATTTATTTTAGGGTTTTCAGTGCCTAAAGGAAAGTATATAAATGCAGTCACTTTCCCCTGTTCAATTTCTTAATGACATCTTTCTTTTAACTTGCTACTAGGAATTGAATCCAGTGTTCTACCTCTGTGCTGCCCTCTTTTTTTTTTTTTTTTTTTTTTGTAATAGGTCTCACAAAGTTAGTTTGCATTGGCCTCAAGCTTGCAATTTTTCTTAGCCTTCAAGTTCTAGGATTACAGGTGTGTACCACCAGACATCACCTTTTTAATCAGAAAAGTGTTCATGAAAGTTATATTTATAAAAAGCATAAATATTACTTTTTATTGTCTTTTTTTTTTTTTTCAGTACTGGGGATTGAACTCAGGGGCATTCTACCTTCGAGCTATACCCCCAGCCTATTTTTTATTCTTTATTTTGAAACCAGGTCTCACTAAGTTGAAGAGTGCCTCACTAGGTAGCTGAGGCTGGCCGCGAACCCGGATCCTCTGGTCTCAACCTCCCAAATGCTGGAATTTTATTGTCTTTAGAATAGGAAATATCAAAGTACATAAATGATTATAGAGGAAATTTAATTATACAGGTCAGTCTAATTTCACTTCCCAAGCTGATTGAAATGCAGAATATAAATAAAGTAAATTTGATTTAGTTTTCATGTGTAATTTTGGATTCTGTAATGAACAGTTGGCAGATCTTAGATTTTTTTTTTTCTAAACCAGATTTTTATCCTTGTGTTCTTATACAATATTATTGGTTTGTTTATTTAAATCTCTTCCAGCTCCTTATTTTGCTAGGTTTACTATATGACTTCCTAGTCTGCCTATCTCAGTTTCTCCATTTGCAAAAAGAATATAGAAAATCCTGTCTGTGGCCTCTTTCAGAACCAAGACAACTTGTGCAAAACCAACTGGCTAGGAGCAGCTGCAAATTATGTGAAATATCTCATATAATTATGAGTATATGCAAAATCATTTGTTGTGCTTTGATATGTGTAGACATTAGGTTTCAAACCAATATTAATGTTCTCTAACAAATAACTAAGGAAAGGAAATTGTGTGAACTTGACTTTTTTACCTTTCATCTATGTTGTAGAATATCAAGGGAAGATAAGAATTACTCACGACCTGCTCTATAACCATCATGCATGTGAAAACAAATATCTTATGCTGTATGTTATCCTCAGGGGCTTATAATTGATAAATGACCATTTTCCTTTTCTTTCTTTCAAGTCTCTTAAACTGAACCTTATTTTTCCTTTCATAATAATCACTCTTCTGTCTTTGATATAATACCTGGAATTTGGAATTTCATCTGGCATTTTGTCCTCATCTGCCTCAACAATGAAAAGGCACCAAAGCAGAAAGACTGGGGCAGGCAGCCCAGCCTCTGTGCCTTCTTGACAGGTGACCTTGAAAACAGATGTGCCTGCTTTCTGTATACTTAGCTCTTCTGACTGATGGACTTGATGCCTTGAGTTTGCTTCACAATTTACAATGCAGTTTTCACATGCATTATCTTGTTGGGTTGTCCCAAAATCTTTTGACGTATGTAGGGCTAATAGCATTTTATCATTGTGACCTGATACTGGGAGCCAAGAGAAATGAAGTGATTTATTTTGTTTCCTAGAGCACATTGATGCATTAGCACCTAATTTAGTATAGTACAGCATGTACAATAGAAGCTAAAGGTTCTGGAAAAACCTGCTTCATAGAAGAACTAGAACCACAGCCCATGTTTTTTACTTCTTAATTCTTCTGTTTTCTCTACCATTCTCCACTTTTTAAGTGTGTTCATAGTTAACAAATTTGGTGATGTTACGTAGAACTAATTTCCTCTCACTTTCATCTTCTTGCCAGATGCTCTATCTGTGGTTTTTGAGGTCATGATGCAAGAAGCTTTTGAAGCACCTTCCACCCAGCTTCTCTCCCTCTATGTTTTATACCACTGCCTGGCAAAGAAGACAGAGCTCAGCGTAAGTGATCTAGCCTGAAGCAGTACTGAGATTTAGGAAACAGCAAGGGATGGCTTGCCCAGTTAGAGGAAATCTTGCTTTCAAAATCTGGAAAAAGGTGTCCCATGTGCAGCTCTGTGGCCATGCACAACAGAAATGAGAGTTCATTCTACACATCTTAGTTGCTGGTTTATAACAAAGTGGAACTGGATGTTCTTCTGCTTGAAAAGAATTTCCAATCAAAATTCTTTGGAATGTTTTGTTTTGTTTTGTTTGAGGGTATTTTGGTATCACTGTTATTCTTAAGATAGCAATAAACAGTGACAAAATGCCCTAATTTAAAAGCTGTGATCAAAGCTTGGCATGCTGGACCTTGTAGAACACATCTGGCCTAGAAGTTGCAGGGATGCTAGGGATGGAAGCCAGGGCTTTTTGCGTGTTAGGCAAGACCTCTACCACAGAGCTACACCCGCAGCCCCTTGTGAAGGTAATGAAACTTGGTCTGGGCTGAGTGACCTCTGACTTTCAGAAATGGGTCATTAGTAATTATTGACCCATTGGACATGGCATATCAAGAAACAGATGGGCAGCTAACTTTGACCACAACCTATGGGATTAAATACTGATTGCTTCATTTGTGTCCATGTTTTCCTAAAGTTGCTCTAGGCCAGTTGTGTTCTGGAAGATCCAGCATGCCAGGCTTTGGTCTCAGCTCTTAAATTAGGGTATTTCATCATTGTTTATTTCTGCCCTAAGAATAACAACAATGACTGAAATTTAACTATACTGAGCTGCATTCTTGTTGTTTTCAATGTATTAATGCCTTTAATCTTCACAATAACTATGAAGATAAAGAGACTGGGCACAGAGATGTTACAGAATAGCCACCCAGCTAGTAAGAGTGCAGCCACTTGGTATGAAGCTTGCAGTCTGGCTCCATGGTCTGCCCTTAACCTCATATGTAACGTCAAAACATTCCAGTGTGGGTGGGAACTGAAGGTTGTCTAGTTCAGCTCACATTCTAAAGAACTGATGGTATGTTATGCCTTACTAAGATGAGTGTCACAGCCTATGATATACTCTGCATTCATTGTTAATTTATTAAAATATATCGAGTACCTATTAATTTCATAGATTTCCAATTATAGTTGTACAATGGAGACCAAACATTTCCTGCTTACAGTCTAGGTTTTTAAAACAAAACAAACACACAAGTATAAAATTATGACCATAATGAACTACAAAGGAGAAGTCTACGAAAAGCCTATGTTGTAGGGAGTTTCTTTGTATTTTGCTTAAGTTAGTTGGGAAGGGTTTCCTTTAGGATATATTTCTTGGATTAATATTTGAAGGACGATAGGTAATTAAGTAGCTGAAGAGGGGAAGAACAGTCCAAAAAGAGGAAATAACATGCACCAACACCCAGGGGCAGAAAGAACATGGCAAGCAGAAAGGGGCTGAAGGAAGGAGGTCCACATCCCTACAACAGAGATAAGGTGAGATAAGGTTGGAGAACAAAGGCTATGCTAGGCCATTTTGTCTTCATCCTAAAAATAGTGAGGAGCCATTGAAAAGTTCTGAGAGTGTACAGCAGGTTCAGATGTGTGTTTGGAAAAGTCTTTCTGGCTGTGTTGTGAACAACAGATCAGGACAGGACAAGGGTGACTATGGTCAGACCAGTTTTGAGGCCCCTGTATAGTCTGAGCAACAGATCATGGTAGCCTAGCAACCAAGGGGTAGTGGAGTTAGTATCCACCGGACATATTTGAGAGGTAAATAGCAAGATGAGGAACTAGATGGAGAGACAGAGAAAGTAGGGGTCACGTATCATCTCCTCAGTTTCTAACTCATCTGAACATAGTGGGTACTATGTGTTTGCAAGGGGAAATCTGGAAAAAGGCCAGGTTTTATAAGGAAAATCATTAATTTGACCCTAAGCATGTTGCAGTTTGAAATACTTTTGAGACAGTTAAGGGATTTCACAAGGGAAATTGGAGGTTTAATAGGAAGGTGTGAATTGGAGATATACTTTTGGAGATTAATTTATAACATACATATGTAAATGACTGCAAATGAGCTAGAGAGGAAAATCAACATTGTTTGCATGCATCAACTTATTGTACTGTACCAAATAAATAGTGTGTGGAAATTAAAATAAGTAAGAAGGAAAATCAGGAATGCATTGGACCATAGAATACATGAGAAGAAAGTAGTCTACATTTTAGCATGTTTCTGAGAGAGTAAGGTAAGGTGAAGAATAAAAAAAAAAAAGTTCATTGAAGCCAGACACAGTGGTGCCCACTTATAACCCCAACCACTCAGGAGGCTGAAGTAGGAGAATCCAAGTTTGAGGCCAGTCTGGGCAGTTTAATGAGATACTTGTCCAAAAATAAAACAGAAAGGGCTGGGGGTATAGCTTAGTGGTAGGGAGGCCCTGAGTTCAATCCCCTGGATCAAAAGAAAACAAGAAGGATTCATTGATTTTAGTGACATGGGGACACTAAATTGTAACTTTTGTATATATAGAGTTTTGGAGCAGGAAACCAAATTAGAATGCATTAAGGAGTGGTGTAAAAGTATGGAAAGGAGACAGGGAATATGGGCAACTCCCCTGAGATGTCTAGATGTGAAGGGGAGTAGAGAGAGGGTGAGAGAGGAAATGAGGATTTGCTTTGTATTAATGGGAAAGGCAGAAACATAAGATGGGAAAGAAACCTTGAGGCAGAGGTGCAAAAGCACCTGCCATAGTCTACTCCATGGGCTGAGCATCCTTTACTCGAAAAGCATGGGCCCAGAAGTAGTTTTGGAATACTTGCATACACAAATACAAATTTATGATTTGGAGTGTTTGTGCATACATAATGAGATATTTGGGGCCTGGGCCCCGAGTCTATATAAAAACATCATTTATGTTTCATATCCACCTTAGATACATAACCTGAGGGTAATTTTATATGATATTTTTAATAATTTTATGCAGGAAACAACGTTTCTTGGTGTGAAGTTTTCTACTTGTGGTTGGTTTCATGTTGGTGCTCAAAAACTGGGGTTTGGGGGCATTTGGGGTTTGGAGATTAGGAATGCTCAGCCTGTATCACCACCCAGTCAACATCTCTACCCCTGCTTTAATATTCATGGGCGCACTTTTCAAACAGTGTACACGAAGAAAAGTGAGCTTCCTAGATTAGAGTGGTTTGCTTCTGAAAGTAAAATGACCTGGTTCCTTAATTACCAGCTCTTTTTCTTGTCTGTGCCGCAGAAGGACCCAGAAAGGTTTTACTTTTCTCCCAAGATCTGCCGTTTTCAAAGGTATAGGAAAAAGCCTCAAGAACTAGCCTCATGTTGCACAAAGGCTGTTGATAATTCAGAGATTTAAGTGCCTAGGAACACTTTGGGCTCCTTCGCTGCTGCTTGGTGGTAGTTGCCGCCTGCAGACCCTGTTCATTCTCTGCTTCTTTCCTCCCTGCCTCTGACTCTGCCTCCAAGTGCACAGACCTGTGTGGGGAGCCAGGCTTTTGTGTGCTGTGTTTCAAAGCCAGAGCAAGGGCTGCAGCCCTGACCAGTGTGTACGCAGGGCAGGAAGGTCACAGCTCCCGCTGTCTGGGGAGTTGCCGGGGCTCTCCTCCGGGCCCTGGTTTTCAGGGAGACTCCATTCCCTGCTGTTACTATTGTATGGCAAGCTGAGCAATGCTTGTGGCTCCCCCTGTTTTTTCCCCTGTGTCTCAAAAGGCTTCAGTTTTATTGAAGTGTAATTTTACACCCTGGGTTGAAAGAAACAATCACTAAGTGTTTCTGATTGCCTAATTTGTTTTTAAGAGGCACAAATCTATCTAAAAGCAACTTAATAGTGGTTCTTATTTTAACTTCATGAAGGAGAAAGCTTATCATGGCTGAATTGTTTAAAATTCAAAAAAGCTGGCTCCATCCTGCCGTAGCAGGCGAGTGAACAAGTGACTGACAGCTTGTTGAATCCTGGATTGTCTCAAGTCAGTGTGGGTCTGGAGTGTGTTCTTTATTTTTCTTTTGTTTTGCTTTTCTAATTGTAAAAGGAACTCTTACTCATTGCCAAGAATTTGGAAAATAATGAAAAGTACAAAGAGGAAAATCAAATTACTCATAATTTTGTTTTCCAGAAATTTAACATATAGTTTATTTCTGTGCTGTATTTTTCTTTAAACATAAATACCTTTTACTTACAAAATTGTGATTATAAGTTATACATAGCCTTGTTATATTGATATTTTTACTTAATGCTATAGCATGTTTTTTTTCCATGTCACTAAAAATCATATTTGTACCTGAAGTATTCATTGCTTACATGGACTGTAATCTGCTATATTCTGTTGCAGTGGGAAGAGGAGAGGAATTTCGGTGCATCCCTGTTAATTCCAGGCTTAAAACAAGAAAACTCAGTGGGTTTGAGTTCCCAGCTGTATGGCTATGCGCTTCTTGGTAAGCTAAGGGAGCTTTGTACATACTGTTCTCCAGGAAGCAACATGGTACATTCTTCTCTTTCATAATGAAATCCTAACTGGATTTAAACTTGCTGGTGAAATTCTAGTTACAACCTTCGGTTTTTAGACATAAAAATAGACCTTGATGGTCTTACAGTTATGACAGGTTCTTAAAATCTGTCACTACTATTTGGTGTAATATTTGGCGTAATCCACTTGAGGAAAGGCAGAGGAAGGGAAGTAGTTGCATTCTGTGCAAAGATCCAGCCAGGGAAGTCTTTCCTAGTTATATTAACAGAGATCTTTCTGTCTCTTTAGACCTAAAGTCCAGGTTTTATTTTCAGATGAGGGAAAAGAACCTCAGAGCACAACTAGTGGCACTTTCGGGAAGCAGTGAGCGGCCTTGGCCACACATATTGTGCACACGTACAGTGCGGTGGCATGGTGGCTCGCATTTGGTGCCCTAATGATTGCATTGGCAGTCCGACAGGTCAGAAGGAGCAGCCTCGGCACCTGGGTTGTGTGGAATCTGGGCAAATAGCATTCAACCTGAACGTATATTAAATGTGTCCTGATTTACAGAGATTTAAATGTGTGTTATTTCATTACTCTTTCATTCTGTCTAAAGTAGCTTTCCTTAATCATTTAATGCTTCTGCTTGCCTTTATTTTCAGAAAATTATCAAAGTTATAGCTTTTGAAGTTGATCTTTGACAATATTGTGGCATTTTTGGATGCTGATTCTGATACAAATGGAGAAAGAGGCAGTTCGGTATTTATCAGACTATCAGATGAACAAAAGAGTTGACCAGAGCTGGGAATGATGGTACACATCTATAATCCCAGTACTTGGGAGGCTAAGACAGGACAATCAAAGGTTTGAGGCCAGCCTCAGAAACATAGTAAACCCTCAGCAACTTAGTGAGACCCTGTTTCAAAAAATCTTTTTTTCCTGATTACCACCTACTAACCTATTTACATGTGTTTTCCTTTGTGTTCTGATTAGCATTCAGGATGCCAGGAAGTGGACAGGACTGAGAAAGTGTACCTTGCCATTACTCATGAGCAGAGGCCCTGGTCCTCTGTGACTGGCAGCCATCAGATTACGAGCTCTTTGCTTTCACTGTGTCACATGCTATACAATGCCACTCAGCCCTGATGGAAGCAGTGGCCCAGAATGAGACTGCTGTCTACCCCCAAGCACCTTAAAGGTCTAAAATTAGCTGTCGCCTGATAAGCTTTGTTTGTAGCCTACTATAGCTTTCCCAAATCCTCCTTCCCAGAGAAGATAAGCAAAGGTGGATTTAAGATGTGGCAGCTCAAGGTGACTTTCGTCCTGAGTGTAAAAAGGGTTTCTGCTCCAGGGTACAGACAGCCCCTGTCCCTGCAGGAGAACCTCACTGTCCACATCCATATCTTGAGCTCCAGTTCTGATGGTTTGAAGTATCACCAAAACATGTCTCAAGTTCCACAGGATCACCAGGACTATGATTTAATCACTGATGAAGTTCAAATAGAGGGAAAAAGAGGAAGATGGGTTTGATGGTTGGTTGGTTGGTTGGTTGGTTGGTTGGTTGGTTGGTTGGTTGGTTTTTAGAAAGACAGCAGATTGGGTGTTTTAGCACTTTTTGGAAAATGTTGGACATTTCCTGGAAAAGGGAAGTTGTCAGGTGTTGACAACATTTTCACTGTAGGAAAATTGCGGAATTTCTTTTTCTGGGGAAGAGTTGGGTCTTTAAACAAAAATAGTATCTCTGTTGACTTATGTTTTAAGGGTGTCATCATTGGAGGCAGGTATTTCAGCCTCTGGTGAGCTCCCTGGGCTCTGTCATTTGTGCTTCCTTAGGGGAATCTCTACCAATCCAAATCAAAAACGAAAAAAAAATTGTTGTACAATTTTATACTAAAAAAATTGTTTAGCCGACTGTAGTAGCACATGCCTTTAATCCCTGTACTTGGGAGGCTGAGACAGGAGGATTGCAGGTTTGAAGCCAGCTTCAGTAACTTAGTGATGCACTCAGCAACTTAGTAAGACCCTGTTTCAAAACAAAAAATAAAATAGGGCTAGGGGTGTAGCTCAGAGGTAGAATGCCCCTGGGTTGACTCCCCATGCAACAAAAAGATACAAAAAAAGGTTTAGGGTGAATTTTACCACATTCTTTATGATCTATCTGAAATGTCACCAGGTCACTAGACGAGATATGAGACTTGATACAGATATAAAATGATCCTTCTCTGCTTCTAGAGCTGCCAGACAATATTCACTTTTATCTTCAAGCGTGGGCATAGTGGGAAGACACAGCTGAGCCTTCTGCATTATTCTTTTTGGCCACAGGGAAAGTGGAATTGCAGCGAGGAATAAGGGCTGTGTACCACAACATGCCTCTGATATGGAAACCAGGCTACCTTGACAGAGCCCTTCAAGTGATGGAGAAGGTGGCCTCCTCCCCGGAGGACATAAAGCTGTGTAAAGAAGCGGTATGTTTCTCCTACCTCCTACTTTCTCTATTTGTATAAAATAGGTACTTAACCAGTTGAAAGAAAATGAAAAACAAATATTTCCAATATTACTGACAAAAAGCACTGTAAGGTTTATGTTGACATATAGCTTATTGTCTAGGAGTAAAACTGTTCCCCTCCCCTGAAATTCAAGCTAAATTCAATAAAACACTGCCTATCCCACAGACCCCCTCCCCAAATATCTCAGTGGGAGCTTAAGAGAGGGTAAGATTTCATATTAATATTGTTAGTGTTTCTGTGCCCTCATGAAGTCCTTAAAGATTACACAGCAGTTTTAGGGGTTTTTTTTCCCCCCATTAAGGCCCTCAAAGAAGAATCTGGGACAGAGATGGCACAATCTTACTCTCCTTGCATTAAGCCACCGTGTGATAGAGGCAATGATTTGGGGTATCACCAGAAACGTTCATGTCTCAAGTTCCACAGGATCACCAGGTGGAAGGGACTGCTGTGTCCCTTCCAGATTCTAAGATGTTACATTGCCTGGTCTCAATCACTGTCCTCCCACCTGCCCCAAAGGTCATTTCTTGGTCACCAAATACCCTTGACACTGTGAAGTACCAGACTTGGCCCAAACTCTAGGAATCACAACAGGCCTTCTACCCCATGGGAGCCATAGTGTCCACTCCTGTCTAAGCAGTTTTTCTAGCCAGGGTGAGGCCCAGAAGGACAATGGTTGTCTGCTTACCAGGGTGAAAGGGCACTTTGGAGCCAGTTATTTGTTTTGTCTTGACCCTGGCCACTCATGGCCACCCCTTGGCTTTTTTTTTTTTTTTTTTTCCAGTACTGGGGATGGAACCCAGGAGCATTCTACCTCCGAGATACACCCCTAGCCCCATTTTTTTTATTCTTTAGTTTGAAACAGGGTCTCACAAGTTGCGGAGGGCCTCACTAAGTCGCTGAGGCTAGCTGCGAACCCAGATCCTCCGGTTTCAGCCTCCCAAGTACTGGGATTACAAGCGTGCGTCACCGCGCCCGGCTCACCCCTTGGCTTTCATTTCAGTCATGGGACATGCAGTCCAGTGCCGCCACTGGCACTTTATACTGATGTCTGGGGAATCGTCATGTTCCTTGCCAGATGTTTGTAACAAAGGATATGTTTTTCTAAATATATGTGTCTCAAGCCTGCTATAGTCAGTGCTGGTGATCAAAGACACAAAATTACACACAAATCCTTTGCCAGGGAAATATTCCCTATGATCTGAGCCAAATTGTATCCTTTTTCTAACTTAGAGGAATGTGATTCTCATGTTGGCAAGAATGTCATCATGGTAGTCACGGTCAACATATGCCCAGTTTGGGTTTCATGTACTAATATTAGTAAAAGGCCTTGGAGTAGTTTTTATTTTTGTTCCAATGTGACATGACCAGGAATACTCAGTATCCAAGCAGGTGCTTATGCTGGCCTTGCTGTTGTTTTTCTCCCATCTCTGAGGACTGAGTCCTCCATGAGTTAAGGAAAGTCTACCCTGAACTGGAAGCAAAGGAGAGAAGGGTCAAAACAAAAAGAAACACTGATTTTTAATTTACTCACTATTTAAGTCACAGGCATCACCTCATTAAAATTAGTTTCATGTATGCCTCTCTGGCCTTTGCTGGCAGTTATGTAGATTAGGCTGATCCCTAATTTATAGATACTCTGTGAACTAAACTCTCTGAGGGAGGCCCGCACCTCTGTCCAGTGGCTTTAACATGGGTTCAAACTGACCTTTGTTGGTCATGGTCTGTGGTGGTCTTTCTCTTTGTCCAAATTCCAAACTGACTCCAAAGAAAGACATGGAAGGGGAGGTACTTTAATGCCCACCAAGTGTATTTCTTAGATTCCTACCTGACTAATTAAAAGCAAACTTGAATGCTGTGTTGCTGATTCACTTATACAAATAATCCTTAGCTTGCTTATTTGCACCATTTCATTTGTTTAGTACTGAATTTTTCATGCTATCTGATAGGGTAATTCTTTTCCTTTTTTTTTTTTTTTTTTTTTTTTTAACCCAGGGGTATTCTGCCTCTGAGCACTCCAACTTTTTATTTTTTATTTTGAAACAGTCTTGCCAGGTTGCTGTAAGCCTCACTAAGTTGCTGAGGCTGGCCTCAAACCTGTGATCTTCCAGTTTCAGCCTCCCAAGTACTGGGATTACAGGTGAATGCCACCAGGCCCAGCTTATTGGGTAATTCTAATTTGCAAAAATATAATCATTTTTATGTTTTCTTCTTTTTTTTTTTCTGTTTTGGAAATGGAACCCAGAATCCAGAGCATACTAGGCAAGCACTGTACCACTGAGCTACACTCAAATCTATTTCCTACAGTTTTATAAGAGAAAACTTCTGTGTGTGTTTTGTGTGTTTTGTGACGTGTGTGTGTGTGTGTGTGTGTTTATGACTGAGGATTTAATCCAGGAGGATTCTACCTCTTGAGCTACACTCCTACGCCTATTTTATTTTTCATTTTGAAACAGTCTCACTAAGGCTCTGAGGCTGGCCTTAAACCTGTGATCCTGTCTTGGCCTCCCAAGAGCTAAGACTACAGGCATGAGCCACCACACTTTCTCCTGGTTTTTCAGGTTCCGTTTTCCCTTTAACCTTCCGCAGCCTCTTCATAGTGTGCTGTCAAGCTCATGTAGCATGTGGTTCCTGACTCCCTCTCTCTCTGCTCCACAGCTCAGTGTGCTGGACGGAGTGCTGACGGTGCTGACTTCTCCAGCTGAGGGGACTTCAGAGGAACAGTCCCAAGAGGGTGAAGATAACCCGGGCTCAGATAACCTGGTAGAGCAGCTAGACATAGAGGAACCAGAGCAGTCCAAGCTTCCCCAATACCTGGAACGATTTAAGGTGAATTGTAGCAGAAATTGTCTCTTGGCTGTGCATAATGCATGCTCCCCTGCTGTGGCGATGGATAAGCAGTCTCTGTGCATCAGTGTCACACACAGAGGCATTAAAAACTGACATTGAAAATTACATTTTTATTGCTTCACACAGGAAGCGGTCTTAAAAGAAGCCAGTAGAATTTTTATGCTTCTTTTTCTACTTGGGCTAATGGTCACAGTCTTGTTCACTAAGGCAGCATGTCATTACCCACTCGTCCCTGCCATGTGTCTGATGGATGAATAATCGTTCACCTCCTCATGACAATGCCCAACCCCACCCCAGCGGAAAGTGTCAGGCCATTTCTCCACATTGCATTGAATGTGCTTACTCAGAAACCCAGTTCGACATTACAGAACCACATTTGAGTGTGGAGACTTTTGCTGTTCATCTTTGGCAGTTTCATGCTGCTCACCAGAGCCATTAGAAGTATTCTCTTACTCTGCATGGCATATGTAAACAGGTTTCTGCTGTTTCTTTCCAGAATAGCCCTGAGCACTTAAGCTGTGTTTAGTAGCTCTCAGTGCTATACATCCCAAATGTTTTTCAGTCAGTGTTGGAGAAGAAGAACCATGGTCCATGTTTAACCGTTGCCCTATCCTCGCTTTGTTTCTCACCCACCTAGTGCAAAGAAAAAAGTGCTGCCTGAATCCAAGTTCTTTATTCCCATCTGTACCTGTTGTGTCATTTTGCAACAGATAAAAACTTTGCCAGATTACTGCACTTAAATCCATTTATTAATTATAATAAGCCAACTAAAGGAAACCTCTTTCCCCATCTGATAAGGGGAATTCTGTTGTATTTTAAACAACTTTTCTCCAAATACTCAGTATATGGTCATTGTTCAGCTTCTCTCCTTTATAATTTCAGGCTATAAAAGAAAATTTAATGTTCCCAAGATACACAGAGAATTAGCAATAGACCTAGTTGAGAATTTGCATACCTATCCTTTCCTCTTAATCTTGCCTAATTTATTAGATTTAGAAAGCCTAAAGAAAAAAATCTACTTAGCCCCACAGATTTTTGTTTTTCTTCTTCTTCTTTTGGTACTTGGGATTCAACCCAGGAGCATTCTACCTTCAAGCAACACCCCCAGCCCTTTTTATTTTTTATTTTGAAACAGGATCTCACTAAATTGCTAAAGCTGGCCTTGAACCTGTGATCTTCCTATCGGCCTCCCAAGTACTGGGACTATAGGCATGCACCACTGCACCTGGTACCCTATAGGTTTTCATTCACATTAACCAAAGTTGTCAACACCACTACTAAAAATTACCACCTCTTTCTCTTGTGTTGTATATATTTAATCTAGATAGAAACCTGTACCTACCTTAAGTTCATAACTCTCACTCTTCCACAGATGCATTTTGTGAAAATTGAAAAAAGACAAATATATATGGTTGCTTGCTGACTTTGGGAGGCACCACCACACTCTATTTATTCTCACAAAAGCTCTGGACAGGAGATTCTCCTCCAGTTACATGCAGCTAGGGTGAGAGAAACTTGTCTATGATTCGAATTTGAACAAAAGTTTGCTGACTCAAAATTGAGTCCTACCAGATATGGTGGTGCATGCCTGTAATCCCAGTCCTTGGAGACTGAAACAGGAGGATCAGAGGTTTGTGGCCAGCCTCAGCAACTTAGCAAAGCCCTTTGTAACGTAATGAGACCCTGTTTCAAAATCAGAAATAAAATAGGGCTGGGGTATAGCTGGTAGGTCTAGGGGTGTAGCTCAGAGGTAGAATGCCCCTGGTTCAATTCCTACTACCACACAAAAAGAAAGAAAAGGAATTTGATGTCCCAGCTGCCTTCTTGGCCTGGAACCTCAGGGAGAGTGGCATAAGAAAGAAATCATTTTCATTTTGTTTCCTTGTCTTCCTGTTGCCTGGTTTTTATTAGGCTGAAGTCATTTGTTTGGGACCCATGTTTATATGACTGACCTGTCACACTAGGCCTCCGGCCACTCCTTGGAGCCTTGGATCTTGTCCCCTTCCCCTGCTGAAGCAGGCCTCTTCATGCCTGCCAGGGCGCTGCCTCAGTCTGTGGAACCATGGGGATGTGTGGTATAGGCTGCAGCTGGCACCATAAGTGCCGCTGTCTGGTGATCTACATCTTGAAACGTTTAAGTGGATTAATGTAGGACTACAAACCAGGCTGCCATTTCCGACGCAGCTGTAAGCAGGCAGGATGTAAAGGCCGACCTGCAGGGGAGCGCAGCAGGTGGAGGTTATCGTGGTGCAGGCACCCGCCGGAGCTGCCGAGCCCACCAGCAGTGGGAAATCTTGAGACGATTCCCCCTGGAAAGGAACGCTAGGAAGGCAAACACATTCTGCAGGCATTTGAAGAAGATATGGACTAGCTCGCTCCAGTTCTTCAGATGTCTTCAAAATGCCTAGAATTCTGGTTCTTGGAGTTTGCAGCTTGGTTTAGAATAGGCCAGAGAAATGACACAGGGAATCATAGCATATGGAGTTGCACTTACTATGTGTGAGTCAAGGGGGAGAGATCACATGTGGTTCATCTTAGCAAAACTGCTAAGCTGAAAAAAAATAGCAAAAAGCAGCAGTGCAGCCAGGTGTGGTGGTACACACCTGTAATCCCAGTACTTACTGAGACAGGATTGCAGGTCTGAGGCCGGTGTGGGGTGACTTAGCAAGACCCTGTTTCAAAATAGAAAAAATTAAAAGGGCTGGGTGTCTTAACTCAGAGGTATAAGGCCCCTGGGTTCAATTTCCAGTACCAACAAAAAGGCACAGCAATGCCTGATGATGAAAGGCAGTGGGACAGCTGACCAACAAGTGCCTTTTCCTGCAAGCAAAGTGTGTGGCTGTTTTGCAAGTGACTTGATTGCTTCTCTTTTTCTCTCACCTTCTCCCTCCCTCTCCTTTTCCCTCTCTTTCTTCCCCACCTGTCTTTGTTTCCAACAGGCCTTACAGTCTAAGCTGCAGGTGCTGGGCAGAATTGAGTCAGAAAGCCTTTTGACTTTGACCACCCAACTTGTCCAAGAAAAGCTCCCCACCTGTGAAGCAGAAGACCTTGCCACCTATGAGCAGAAACTGCAGCAGTGGCATCAGGAGTGGCTGCAGTTGCTGAAGAGGGAGCAGGAGCAGAGGGAGAAGGCCAAGCAAGAGCACCAGGCCCAGAAGGCAGCACAGGCAGCAGCCTAACAGCCCAGGCCGGCCCTGCACAAGGACCTCCCCAGGTCGCCACAGCATTCTACACTGACAGGGCGGGGCCTCTGCCTCCTTTTCTTAAAGCAGGTCATCTGTGGTCTAAAAGCCACAATATCTACATAACAAGACACTGTGGCTACCTATCCAGATGCCAAGAAGGGCTGGGAAACCAGGAACATGACCTCTGATTGGCTGAAGTCACTAGCTAGTAACTTAGCAGGGGCTCTTGAGGCTCATGGATCAATTGTGAGCATGGGAAATCCCTGGTCTCTAGTGAGCATGGTGGAGAAGCTGTGGCTGAAGAGTCAGGTCTCAAGCACAGGAATTTGAATGGTCTCCCTGTTCCCAGTCCTGGCATATCAAGCCAAGGCGAGTATCGAGTCCCAAGATCCCGTGCCTCAGTTTCCTCTCTCTGGCACAAGCATTCCTGAGAGCCAGTCATGATGCCACACCTTCCCATGTCCTCCTTCCCGCCACATCTTGGCCTTCTGATCTGTGCTGGGAGAGGCCCAGGACAGGAGGAGTGTACTCAAGATCATATTCCCACTGGTTTCAAATTTAGGCACCGAGGGTGACACTTTTAGAATATAAGGACTTAGGAGAAACCCTTCACATGGCTACCTCATCGTGATCGGCTAAGTTTTCCAAAGCCTTGTGTAGCTTCCTTATCAAAGGGGTAAAATGAACCTTTTATGTACTCACCCCCACTCACCCACACACGCACAACTTGTCTGACACATGTTTGGGTCAAAGAAATTGGAGAAAATGAGCTGAGTGCCCTGTTACACACTCTTAATCCCAATACTTTGGAGGCTGAGATTGGAGGATCGCAGGTCCAAGGCCAGCTGCATACTGTAACTTAGTGAGACCCTGTTTCAAAATAAAAAAAAGCTGGGGTGTAGCTCAGAGGTAGAATGCCCCTGGGTTCAGTCCCCAGTATCACACACACAAAGAGGTTGGAGAAAATAAGAGGTGGGATGGGCTTAAAGTGTATAGCTGACATGAATAATTATAAAACTGGAGATGGAAAATTCCTTCTTGAAATTTCTCTGTGAAAGGGGAGAGCTTTTGTTTGCTATAGAAAATTGCCTTTAAATACAGTGGTGAATTTTTATTCAGGATTGTGCTTTTTTTTTTTTTTTTTTAAACCAAGAACCTGTGGAAATAAAGAAAATGCCAAAATAACCCCAGGGCATTTATCTTTGGAGAAAGGGAGGAAGAGAGATGGAGTCCTACCACAGTTACTATTACTGCAATTTTAAACAACACATTTTGAACCCTTCTTCTCCATTTGACTATAGCATCTATAATAAGTCACCACTCACATTTACTAGGGACGCACTGTGTGCCAGCACCTCGAGCAGCCCCATAAAGCGCCACCATTATCTCCATGCTGTTAAGAAGGAAATAAACTAGTACCTCACTCAAAGCCAGCTGCTGCTGCGGACCCTGGCTAAGTAGTGTCACGGCCACAGTCAGTGCTGGCGTCTTGGCTTAACCAAGGGCAAGGGTTTTTTAGCCACCCTTATTAACACAAAGGGGGCGGGGGGAGGTTAATTATAATCAAAAGGCAACTTTTTCTCAAGAAATGAATGTCACAACGTGAAACAGCTGATTAATCCTTTGGCTCATGATTTGCCCTCATTTTTTCCTCACCCTCCGTCCCTTTCACTCTTTACTTGCCAAAAGAGGCTCCTCTGTACCTGTGCCGCTGCCCAGCAGCTCCTACATGTCCTGCTCCATGGGATTCCTTCCACACTGTGCCCTCATCTCTCCCAGGACCTAGAGTCTTCCTTTCCCTTTCCCTCTCCCCAAGCTCCTGTCCCGAGTCATGAGATACTCTCCCGACTTGCCCGACTGTGACTTCTGACCACAGTTGTCCTCTGACCTTTTCTGACATTGCCTTCAGCACTTCCTCCATGCAATGGAGAAACTGCTCTGGGTACCCTGACCTACAAGGACCTGCCAGAGTTGCAGTGAGACCCTTGGCCTCATTGCACTAATCTAAGATCTTAGGCCTGGAAGTCCTAGTCTCATTCTGTGACCTTTGCTGAACCAGCTCGTTCAGCAAAGACTCCCCACCTGTAGACGCGTTGCCTTTACTCGACACTCAAACCTTTGATCTCCAGAATTCAGACTGACTTGCCTCCTTCCCAGCCCAGAACCTGTGGTTTGCCATCCTACGACCTATGTCCTTGAGCCCAAGGGTTGAATTGTGACCCCTGAAAAAGATGTTGAAACCTTAGCCCTCAATACCTTAGCATCTGACCATAGTTGGAAATAAGGTCTTTTGTTGATGTAAGCAAATTAAAATGATACCATTAAAGTCCGCCCTAACCCAAAATGACTGGTATTTGAAAAGAAAAAATGTAGCTGAGAGTGGTGTCGCACGCTTGTAATCCCAGCATTTGGGAGGCTGAGCCTGGAGGATCCAAGTTCATGGCCAGCCTCAGCTACCTAGTGAGGCACTCCAAAATTTAGTGTGAGACCCTGTTTCAAAATAAAGAATAAAAAATAGGACTGGGGGTATAGCTCAAAGGTAGAATGCCCCTGAGTTCCATCCCCAGTACCGCAAAAAAAAAAGGAAAAATGTGATGGAGATAGATGCACACAGAACAAAGACAGTGTGAAGATAACAGATCACATAACTGGTGTGGAGCATCTGCAAACTAAGGGATCCAGACTCACGGGAAACACCAGGAGCTGAAGAGGCCAAGCAGACTCCTCAGTGAACATGGCCCTCCAAAGCTGCTCTGTTCTAAGCCACCCAATTTGGGGTACTTTGTAATGGATGCCTTAGGAGCACCTTATGCACCCCTTATTTTCTTTGTTTGCTTCTGGTCTATTAAGTGTTAGTATACAAAATGTATAAGGCTAACTTCCTCTACAAAATTAAAGCTGATGTCCCATTTATCTATAAATGACTCCTTTTACTTCAGTAGCTTTGCTGCTCTGCATGAGCCCTCAGAACTGTGAGCAAGTGTCCTTGCCTGCCACTTTATCAAGAAAACTGGGGCCATGTAACACAGCCTCGGTCTCCTTCCTACCTTAACACTGCCTATGCTTACCATTTCTCTCCATTATCCTGCCTACTTTCAAATAGCAGTTATCCCTTTCCTTCTTCCACAATAGGCTGTTTTGTGACCTTGATTCCATACCTGCCTGCCTATTGCAGAACCATCAAGAATTCCCTTTCCATCACCAATTTCTTCTTCCAGGTCTACAATCTTGATTCAAGACCTCCCATTTTAAAAACAAAAATGCCGAACCAGGAATGGTGGCACACACCTGCTATCCAGTACTTGGGAGGCTGAGACAGGAGGATCACAGATTTGAGACCAGTCTCAGCAACTTAGGGAGACCCTCAGCAATTTAGCAAGACCCTGTTTCAAAATTTTTTGTAAAAGGGTTGAGGATATAGCTCAGAGGTAGAATGCTCCTGGGTTCAATCCCCAGTACCCCTCTACACACACAGCTTCCATTGTTCCAGCTGCCATCCTGTGAGGCCATCAACTGCAGTGATCCTTTTCCCTCTTAAAAGCTCGGCACCATTTGCTCCTGTGGATTCCCTCCTGTGCACTTGCTATTTGCTGTGCTTACTGACTGGCAGACTGACTGTTTTTATGGGCTCAAGCATTTGGCATGTACTGTGTGCCAGGCACCATACCAAGTGCTCTGGAGTTGACAAAGACAAGTCACACAGATCCTAGCGTCAAGTAACTCAGGTTCTACTGAGGGAGGAGAGCCCCCACCTCTGTGCCAATCACCACACACCTGAGAGGTGTCAGAGGCAGGCAGCCTGTCGAGGGAGTTCACAGGAAAGCTCTGCAGCTGGGAGATGGGAAAGTCTCTAATGAGGGAAAATAACCACCTGCTTTGTGCTGTAATTAGTCACAGAGGTCTGTCTGGAGCCGCCCTGGGGGGGAGAGAGCCCTCCTCCACAGAGTCTTGGGCCGGTAAGTACATTCACAATATAGCATTTTAAATTGAACTAAAATGAACACTTCTGACTCGATCTGTTTTGAACTGCACACTACACTCACTTTGGCCAAAAAGAGAAGAAGAGCAGGGTGGTGTAAAGAAGAAAAACACAACAGTGAGGTACATCTTCCCCCTCGAGACTCTTTTCCCTTGGTGCCAAATCTAGTTTTGTTTTCCTGCTTTCTGGTTGGCCCTGAATATCGGATGTGTGTGGGAAGGTTGTTGTAGCTCTTACAAGAAGTAGTCAAAACCCTTGAAAACAAGTTGATTAAAGCCATCTCTTTTTCCTTGCTCTGAATGAATAGAGCTAGCTCCCCCCTCCCCCGCCCCAGGGGGATTACTATGGGATTCAACCCAGGGTGTTCTACCCTCAGAGCTACACCCCCAGACCTTTTTACTTTTGAAACAGGGTCTTACTAAGTTACTGAGAGTCTCTCTAAATTACTGAGGCTGGTTTCAAACCTGAAATTTTTCTATTCAGCCTCCCAAGTACTGGGATTACAGGCCTGCTCCATGCCACCCCACCCAGCTGGAAACAGCTAGCTTTGACAGTCTTTGTCTTCCCTGGGATATAATCCAGCATTCTGGTTTTCTGCTGTAACTACACAAGGGCCTTTGGGAGACTTTATTGTACTCGGGGGGGAAAAGGGGAAATAGCTGCTGAAGAAGAACCAAGAACTTAGAATTGGGAATAAAAAACATGTTGGGATGTTGAGAAACCCATTGACACTTGGGTCTCCAGGAAGCAGATGCTGAGTCACAGGTAAAAGCAATTTTGGGGTTTCATGCCTGTGCAAGATAAAAAGAGGTAAAAGTAGCCAGGCATGGTGGTGCACATTGTAATCTCAGTACTTGGGAGACAGGAAGATCACAAGTTCAAGGTCAGCCTCAGCAACTTAGCAAGGTCCTCAGCAACTTTGTGAGATTCTGTTTCAAAGTTCAAAAAAAAAATAGGGCTGGGAATGTAGCTCAGAGGTAAATGCACCTGGGTTCAACCCTCAGGACCACTAAAAATATTTTAAAAAGTGGAAGTAGGGTTGACTGGGAAAACCTGCAGGTGGAGAGCCCTTAGCTGTGAAAGGGGAAAAGAGAGGAAGCACCACTACCTGCCCCCGCAGCCTGGAAGGGGGAATGCTCAAGGCCATCTTCCCCAAAGCCAACATCTGTGAGCCAAGAGTGTGACCTTTCCTACCGTGAGCCCCAGGCTGCCACCAAGCTTGGTAATAAGCATCCCCTCACATACATCTGGCTTTGTGTGACACATGTCCTTCCTAGCAGGCAGGCCCACGTCCCTGAGACTTGATCCTTTCCTCCAGGGTCTGCCAGGCAAGCCAGGCATTCCAGTTTTGCTCCTAGGCACCCTTTCCTTCTCCAGGCTTTTATGAGCCATCCTCGAAGCAAGGTCTTAAATCTCTTATCCACTTTATGGATTCTGAATTAATTCTTTAGAACCAATTGGTGAATGTGGCACCAGACCTTAAACTCCATGAAGGCAGGAACTCTGGGGTCAGTACCATGAGGAGGGCGCTCATAAATATTTACTGAATGAAGCTTCTTAGATTGAAAGTCTTTGAACTGAACTATATAATTCCCAGCAGAAATATTGAAACACTAGAAGCTATATGTACTAAGGTCAGGGTTTAATGCCAAAGAAAGCCTCTCTGAATTCCTATAAAGTGTACTGTGGGCCAAACAAAACTGACATCAAGTGGAAGATTCTTGGGGTGGGA
Organism: Graphiurus murinus; assembly: GCA_004027655.1. Taxonomy (NCBI): domain Eukaryota; kingdom Metazoa; phylum Chordata; class Mammalia; order Rodentia; family Gliridae; genus Graphiurus; species Graphiurus murinus. The sequence goes on along the minus strand of PVLC010007144.1, from coordinate 38,153 downwards.
AGAGATCAGAACTAATTCTGTCTCATCTGTGTCCCACTTACCTGCCTCAAAGCAGAAAGCAATGAGGCCGTGATACAAATCTCCTGATTCCTATACCAACAATGAAAGCTAACAGTTAGTTAGTTAGTTACTGGAGATTGAACCCAGGGACCTTCTACTTCGAAGCAATATCCCCAGCATTGTGTGTGTGTGTGTGTGTGTGTGTGTGTGTGTGTGTGTGTGTGTATTGCTGCTAAGGATTGAACCCAGGAGCATTCTACTTCTGAGCTATACTCCTAGCCCTTTTTTATTGTTTTTCCTGGAAACAGAGTCTCACTAAGTTGCCAAGAGCTAGAAGAATAACATTAGTTCTTTGTTATCTAATTCTGAATATGAACACATAATGCACAGTGATGCTGAGTGGCTCATTATTCTTCCTAAAGAAGATTCAATAGGGAAAAGGGTAAATGGTGATTCATGTGATTTTGTTGTCTGGTTATAACTGGGCCAGGAATCCTGAGTTCCAAAATGGAAATGCTATGGCATGACTTCACATGGGTCAGGGGAAGGTGATTCCATCAGTACCTGGCAACCTCCCTGAGTGGATGAGAAAGGAATAATGTGTCAGTGGGCTCAGAGAGCTTTGGCTTTAGTGAAAGCCAAATAGATCAGATATTTGCAAATAATGTGATAAGATTATATATTTTTCTGAACTTTTCAAACACTGAAAATGATAAATGTTAAAAGTCCTTTTTTAGAAAAAAGGGAGAAAGGAGTGCTTTTCAATATGGTTATGTCAGGAAAACTGCTCTTTATTCTAAATAATAACTTCTTAGCTTGAGAATAACCTATTCTTTCCCCCTTGATTTGGCCTTTATGCTGACTTTGCATGATGTCATTGCCTATATGGTAACCAGGAAGTCCAAACAAAAGATGGCAATGGCCCTGAGGTCTGGCAGTAACCACTGGGATCTTGTTTAAAACAAAATAGTTACTTAAGCCATGTGTTGTATATGAATGTTAGAGATTCCAGATCAGAGCTTAAAATGCTCAGAAAACAAGAAGCCAAAAACATCTGAAAAAAATTCCATTATGGGCTTTAAATGCTGGATCAAGGACTATGGGGAAGATTTATAAAGGATTTATAAAAGGAACATTATATCCTCTGATGTATCCAATGGTAGAAAATTTGTTTGCTTCATTGGTTCCCATGTACTTCCTCTCCATAGAGTTCAAATTTTCAATCCTTAAAATACCCTCAGAGGTTAATATGCCTATGATAGCATATGAAATAGACCAAGAATGCCCATTCCAATTTCCTATAGGGACAGGGGGCTGGATCACCATTGGGAATGGGCATTTCCCAGGCTCTGGCTCACCTGCAATCACGTGCCACCTTGATTACAAAAATCATGCCAACAACTCCTCCTTATTGAATGACCATTAGTCTACCTGATTGAATGCATCTTCTCTAAACCTTACAGCAACCCTGCAGGGCAAGAATTGCAATCCACAAGCTGGGTGTGGTGGCAGATGCTTGTAATCCCAGTACTTGAGAGGCTGAGACAGGAGGATCGAATGTTTGCAGCCACCTCAGCTACTTAGTGAGGCCCTCTCTCAAAATAAAGAATAAAAAATAGGACTGGGGGTGTAGCTCTGAGTTAGAATGTCCCTGGGTTCAATCCCCAGTGACACACACACACACATGCACACACACACACGGATTGCAATCCACATTTTGCAGAAGATACTTAGTGTGACTTTTCCAGGACTATAATATTAGAAAATGACAAGAACAGTATTTAAACCAAAAACCAAAATTTGTCTGGTTCTAAACCCACTTTCCAACTGCACGGTACAATTATTGTGTCAACCTGAGCCTAAGTATATTCATTCATTCATTCAACAAATATTTAATAAATACCTACTATGCACCAGGACCTGCTAAAATAGTCACTGAGAATACAGCAAGGAACAAAATAGATCAAAATTGCTTCCTTTGTGGCATTTAGGAGAATTACTAAGTATAATGTGTCATATTGTAATAAGTAATATGCAGAAAAAGCAGAGGTCAAGAGAGTGCTGGTTAAAACAGGATGATTAGGGAAGTCTTCCTGAGAAGATGACACTTAAAAAAGCTCACAGATGGTGAGGCATCAACTGGGGAAAAAGCCCTGTCAAAGGGGATAGTCAATAGCAAGGCCCCAAACAAAAGCATTGAGTGCCTGAGGACAGGGAGTTGGCCTGTGTGGTTGGAGTAGATTGTGGAAGCAAAGAGATGTAGGAAATGGAGTCAGGGAGAGAAGGGGAAGAGGAAGAGATGAATCCTGTAAGGCCTCCTGGCCCATTAGTAAGCGAACTGGCTTTAGCTCTGAAGTGAGAATCTATTTGAAGGTTTGGAGCATGGGTGGCATGCTATGATGTAAGATTTTTGGAAGATAGCTACTACATGGAGAGTAAGCTAGAAGATAAAGACGGGAACTCAGGAGACCATGAATATAATCCAGAAGAGAAAGACTGACTTTGATGGGGGTGGGGTGGGGTAACCGTGAATGAGGGGAGGAGTTGGACTGGATCCACCCATCAAGCATCACTGAACAACAGGGACACATCCCAAAAAAATGCCTTGTAGGTGATTCAGTCACTGTATGGCCATCAGAGTATACTTGCCCAAACCCTGAGCTGTGCAGTCTGTACACCATTGTATATGTGATCTGTTGTTGGACAGAGCGTCATTATGCTGTGTGCATTAACTGTATCTCAAAGGTTAAGGCAGCAAGATTGCTGACAGGCTGAGATTTTTTACCTGAAACACTGGAATTACATATTTGCCACTTACTGGGTAGAAAAGCCTAGGGGAAGAAATACTATGGGGAGAGAGATTCAGGGTTTATACAGGGCATATTTTTTGTTTTGTTACTGGGGATTGAACCAGGGGCATTCTACCTCTGAGCTATACCCCCAACCCTTTTTGTTTTTTTTTTTTTATTTTAAGACAGGGTCTCACTAAGTGACCAAGGCTGGCTTCAAACTTTTGATCCTCCTGCCTTAGTCTCCTGAGTTGCTGGAATTTATAGGGATGTGCCAGCCAGTGCACCTGGCTGATTTTGGAGTATTTTTTAAAGATCTCTATTGGATATCTAAGTGAACATCTTAATAGGCAGCTGGATTTGTGATCTTGGAGATTAAAGAAGTACAGGCTGCAGACACAACTGTAAAAGTCATCCATTTATACACAGCATTTAAACCTCTGGGATTGCACTAGAGTAGCCTGTATTGCTGGCTTGTTCCAGGCCATGAAACAGAGCTGCATGGAGAGTTTTCCCTGTGAATCAAGCACTGCTCCATCATCTGTGAAACACTGTCAGCAACCCCACAGCAAGTCAGAACTTTTCCAGTAACGAAACTGCATATGACCAAAACTACAAAGATGGCTCCAGGATTCCCTAGACATACAATATTAGATCAAAGAGGAAATGGTGAGCTGGAATTATTCAAGAAACCAAGAATTTATGAGTCAAGACTACATTCAAAGGTTGTACAAAAGCTTGGCATGGTGGCACACACCTGTAATCCCAGTACTTGGGAGGCTGAGACAGGAGGATAGCCTCTGCAACTTAGTGAGACCCTCAACAACTTAGCAAGACCCTGTTTCAAAATAAAAAATAAAAAGGGCTGGGGGTATAGCTCTGAGATAAAATGCCCCTGGATTCAATCCCCAGTACCCCCTAAAGAAAATCCAAAATGAGCAATATAATTAGAAAGATGGAGAAAATATGGCCACAGAGCCTCAAAAGACTTTTAATGATTTGTGTGGAAGTCAGGAAAAAAGAAACCAAAGAAAATCTGCCTCCTCTGTTTAGAAAAAGGGACCTGGAAAGAGGTTCTTCTCCATAGCACATAAGCAACAGGGCAGGGTCAGCGAGAGTGACCAAGTAACCAACCCTCAGCATTAGGGTTTCCTAGCCACAGAACTCCTGAAATCCCAGGCAAACCAGGATGTCACCCTGGGTCCATGCCCAAAGGAAGACTTCCTGGAACTGAGCAACATGGCAATAAACTAGGAAGGAATTAGCTATTGAATTTTAGTCTGATAGATTTAAAGTTTCTTAGTGATGATCTCCTGCCCTCAGTTCTCACATGCTTAACTCTTTAGTTTCTGGAGGGGTTTCAGAATCCCTCTTAGCAAATAATGACTTCTGATAAGGCCACTCAAGCCTAGTACCTGGGAGGTGGAGACAGAACTGCACATTCAAGGCCAACCTCAGCAACTTAGTGAGACCCTGTTTCAAAGTAAACATAAATAAATAAAATAGGGCTGGGAGTGTAGCTCAGAGGCAGAATGCCCATAGGGGCATAGGTTTTTTTGGTTTGGAAGCAAAAAACAAAACAAAACAAACAAGAGCCCACTCAATGCAGACTCTGTGGTTTGCTGGCACACTGCAAAATAAAAGGCAGTGTATGTGACAAAGGGCATCATAGTGGCTCAGGAAAGGACTATCTCTCAACACAGGGTCAGGTTTTGGAAGGCTCTAAGGAACACCCTGTGGACACATTTTCTGGGGCCAGTGGAGGAAATACTTGAGGTGCTGGGGGCTCCCCACCACCATTCTGAACAGTCACTGCTTCCCAATGTGAGCTGATCCTGCTCTCTGCTGAGACCTTGTGTGAGCTGTTGCTGCCACCTGCAATTTGCTCATCACATGGACACATATACACACTTCAGGGCTCGGTGTAGACATTGCTTCTGCCTCCCCTCCTACTGTCACCTAAACTCACCTCTAGATTTCAGGAGCCCTTGTTACAATGTAGTTTCATTTCCTCCTGTCTTGCCTCATCAGCTAGGACAAAAATTATGTTGTTCTCCTTTAAATCCCACAATCCAGGTATGACCCACACTAGGTACAGAGTGGCAGAGAGGACATCTTACTCTTAGGTTCCTTGGGTTATATATAAACACTTCTCCTCAGCAACTTGTAGTTCCTGAGTATAAGTCTAACCCACACACATTAGCTAGAACTTCATATTCAGCAATCATAGGCAAGGACCTACAAGGGAGGCATGAAGTTGATCATCACCGATGAGCAGGCTGGCTCCAGAGGGCTCAGGAAGGTCTGTCTCAGAAGAGGCCACAGACTCAGAAAGGTTAAGTGACAGGTCGACCAGCTGGGTATGGCAGCTAGGATTAAAATCTGGTTTTTCATTTATTTGTGGCATGTGCAGGAAAACCTGCCAACAATCTCCTTCAACTACCTTGGTCTACTTTTTCATTCTAGGCACTAATTTTGATTGTTCTCCCAGTTTCTGTTCTTAGATTCCAACATCTTTTAGGGGTTGGCTATAAAAAGATAACAAGGGAGCAGTTGCAATAGTAGCAGGACCCTCTTGGCTGTTCGCCAGAAGCCAGGGAGTGCACTCAGAAAAGAATGCAGTCACCCGTCACAGATGGCAGAGCCCAACTAGGAACACAAAGCTGAAGACAGCACAGCACACACGTGAACTTTTACCACTTTTGTATTTTATTGTGGAACTGAGTTTTTTTTTTTTTCCTTTACATCAAATATCCTCAATGGAAGAGGGGATATTGCACACAAATATCATAAAAGCACTACATATTACTTTCACTGGAAACTAATTTTCTACATTAGATATGACTGGATAGGATAGAAGTGATGCAGGATTATAAGACGTAATACCATACACAGCTGCAGACTGACACAAACACCATTCAGAACAAGAGAGAGGAGTGTGAAGTGCTTCTCAGCCAGCTCAGGACCGCTTCTTTCCAGCGCTGGAAAGGGAAGGCTGCGTGCAGTGTGGAGAAAGCGTGACTGAACTGCCGGCCACAGGTGTTTTTGAAATTTCGGGCAGCCTGGTCTGAACCTTTCTCCATGGCTCCTGTTTTGGGGAGCTCCAAACAAGTGCAGAGAAGCTGTTTATTTTTCCTTCCTTTTCAGTTTTTGATGCTGCCTTTTAAGTAAACTTCAGAAAGTCACAGATTTTTTTTTTAAACAGTAAATAGCTTTAACACCAGGTGAATAACCTAATTGCTTTCAAAGAAATGCTCATTCCTAGGCTGCTTTTGGTGTGTTGTTCAGTTGGTTAAAAGATAAAAGATTACAGTTCCTTTCACATGGAAACAAGATCTTTTCTCCTAAATCTGAAGCGCAAAAAATAAAAGAAGTTATTATTCTAACTCACAATATCATTACTGAGCAGGAACCTCCTGCAACAGGCGACTAAAGAGAGGCAAGAAAAGCAATTCCAGAATTGTAGAGCAGCTCCTCAGAGCTGAAATTTGGTAACAGTGGGAATATGGAAGGTGGAAAAAATTCCATTAGCAAATGATTAAATCTCATTAAATGAATATTGGAAAGCTCCTAAACTTCATAAGCTATTGGAGACACTTAAAACATTCATATACACTGGGGAAACCATTCACTATGATATGTAACATTAAGAAAAAAATTGTTCTTTTGAACTCCATGGAACATGGTTTTGAAGGGGGAGGGTTCAGTCATTGGATCCAGTCCCACCACAAGACTGAGAATGCATGCACAAGGGTTGGGGTTTTGAGAAAGGGGATAGAATTGGTTAAAATTGAAAATGAAGGGTCATCTCTAACATTTCATCTCTGTAGAATTTTGTTTATGAAATACTACCAAAAAGGTCATGATCATGAGTGCTATCTTGACAGAATCGCATCATTTAAACAGAGTGGGAATTCCTTCCACTCGAATATTCAATCTATACAAGTGGATTAAGTAATCGGCATGAACAAAGCTCCTAGAAGTCTGTGTCGATTTGTAGCTCTCACCATGAATGCACATGGCACTTTCTGATGACTGTTGCTAAAACAAATTGTGTATTTATGGAACTAGCAAAATTAGGTTAGTCACACAGGTAGGAAAAGTGTCTGGAAGGACAGGAGCAACCTGTAATGCAAATATTGGTTTTTCTGGAACACTCAGGCTCTGTGGCCATCATTGAGAACAATGAATGGAGTACAGTACTGATAGATTTCATAGGAAAAAGAGCCAGCTGACCAGTGGCAATTTTTTTTAAATATTCTTTCCACTAGATCCCATGGGAGTTGGGGGGTAGTGAGAAGTGGGGTAGAGTGTTTGTAACTGAAGACTGGCTATAATTCTCCCAAAATGTTTGTATTTCTTAAAGCAAAATAATATACATTACATAAATTTAACTTGGGGAATTGGAAAATAACTTCATCTTCCATCAAAGGAAAATCAACCAGAGGTCTGAATTTGACAAGAAGGCTAGAAATTGTTTCTCTTTCCATGCATTATGAAGACCAACTCAACAGTTAACCATTAAATAATTATCTTGAGTAATTTTATGAGCTTCTCATAAAAGAAGCTTGAAGTAGATGAGTTTATCCTCAAAGAATCCACTTTCGTCACAATGACTCTTCCGTCATATGTGAAACTTCTGTACCTTTAGTGTGTTATTTTTAAAGACTTGAAAAAAAAAACCAGGGTAATAAATAAAAACTGCATTCCTAGAGAGGCCTAACAAAAATAGACTATTAATTTTCTTTAAAAAAAATTAAACATTTGGAAAATGTAATTCACAGCATTAAGTAGACTGCATAGGTCCTCAGTGAGGGACCCTGAAGAAGCATTGTTTAAACCCTCATAGTAGTTAGCAGTGCAAAACATACACTTAACAGACAAAAATAAACTAAAATGTTAACTTTGAAATAAATAACTAACAGAGAAAATAAAATGAGGTCATTGTTCACTACTCCGTAGATCTTAGAGTCTGCAGGAAACATAACGTGACCGACCACAGCACAGTTGTCACTGAGAAGTTTGTCACATCCGAACGCTGGGTGCATTGATCTGCAACTTGCAACTGACATCAGCTTTACTCATGATCTGGCTTCCCAGGCTCATGGTTCAAGGATGACAATGATGGACATTATGTCTGAACTCTACATGATGAACGCAGGAGTTGGGAATTCATTTGTTGTCAGTCTATTTTTTTTTTCCAGAAAAGAAAATCCCAAAGCAAATTTGTGCTAGGGTTCTTTTGAACTTGGCTCTTTTACCTCATGGTTGAAGATCTTGAAAGAAGTATGCAGGATACCACTGGGTGACATACTTGTAAAGGCCCCGAAAAGTAGCCTACCATGCCATTCTCTCCCACTCTTGAATAGTCCATATTCAGATTTTACATAATGGGAATCAAAGGGTGGGAGGTATTATTCCTGGGAGTTATGGGTTTTTAATAAATATATTACTGCAATATCAGACTTCAATCTTGCCAGAACTTCAAAAAACATTCAGTTTTTGTCTTAAGAAACATTAAAAAAAAAAGACTATCACTTGAAAATTTTCTTTGCATTTTCCTGTAAATTAAAACATTTGTTAAAAAGTTCATCTATGAAAAGTTCTCACATAGCTAAAAAAAATTCTGTACACTTGTTCCCATAATTATGTTGAAATTAATGGAAAATTAAAAAAGCCAATGTAAGACAAAGAAAGGTAAATACTGTACACTTGCTGAGAACCTCTTCCACCATATGATTCACTGTTTTCCCACTTCTGATCATAGAAGCCATTCCAATCTTGAACTTGCAGTAAATAGTAAAGAAGCCATGAAAGGCACAACTCGTTTGGCTGAGGGGTCGCAGGGGCACTGAAGTGGTATTCAACACGCATGCCTCAGCATCAAACTGTCGGACCAATCAGATCAGCTTCTATTACCGCCCCCCCATGTGCACACTCGTGCTCCTGTAACTGAAGTATCTATAATCCTACACGGATGTTTTATAAACTTGCTGTCTCACATTAAAAAATAAGTGCATCAAGTAGCTTTGTACATTCAAGTCACTTCCTAAGGCAAATTGTCTACCATATGTACTCCCAACTGCTTTGGTATTTGCTTCAGTTAATTGGGGTGGACTCCAGTGTTGCCACATGCAGGTTAATTGTTGACGCGGTGTGGGCTAAGTGGGTGGACAAGTGCTGGGAGCATGCCTTAGACCAATCTACTCACATGTTTAAAGAGTCTGAGAGTTCTGAATGGGGTGCAAACCACTTTCGTGTGCAGTCTACACTCACTACATTATGTCAGTGTGCAGCCTTCAAATTGAAGGAGCTTAATTAAGGCGTGAAAATCTCACATGCCCTCCTAACAAGTTTTGCTCTTTCTGTTTTCTTCTAGCCAACTTGCTTTAGAAAATTAAGACCCTTTTTGATGACTCAGACTGACACAAATGGAAAATTTCACATATGTAGACTACAGAAGACCTACTGCCTGAGAAAACAAATGCAGACCTGCTTGTTGGTTATCTTCTCTTTACCCCACCCTGCTCTCTCTTTTTCTCTCTGGGTATCTCACCAGAACTCTCAACCATTACATCTCCTTTTCTTGCATTCTTTTTCTTTCTCATTCTCTCTCTTTCTCTCTTTCTCCTGCAATCTCTGTGTGCTCACTCCCTTGCTCCCTCTCCCTCCCTCTCCCTCCCTCTCTCCCTCTCTCTCTCTCTCTCTCTCTCTCTAAGACAAATGCCTCTACCTAGCAGAAGTCAGTTGGGTTCGCTAGTGCATGGTTTCCAAATGTTCAGCAGAGATGAACTGGGGTAGGTAATTTTGCAGTAACTTGAACCCTATTGTGGGAATACTGTTACTTCCCTTAGCAATTAGCAAAAACTGAGAAATATCAGTGACTTGCGTCACCATGACACGGGATAGCATTTGGCAGGTAATTGTTCAGCGACTTAATTAGATGAGTTGATGTGTTAGAAAAGGTAGTTTCAAATTGAAGAATTTCTGGAAACAAAGTTCAAATCCTGTGGTGTGGTGGGCGTTGGTTTTTACAGCTCTATCTTGCATGCAGGGAAGGACTCATCTTGCATAACCACGGTGCTGCTGCTTGCTAAAACCATGATGTTGAGGTCTTGCTGCTTCTCATGGGTCTCCTGGTACCACTCCCTCATCACTTCTGAGTCATGAGTTGGGATCAGAGTCACCTGCAGGAACAGAAAAATAGGGATTTAAAGGCAGAGATGGAAACCAGATGTAAAATATAACAAAAGATTAGTTAGATCACTAGAAGAAGAAAATGAAAAAAGTTTTTATTTTCCTCAAGGGATGCAAAGGATTTTTCAACTTACATTTTTTAGGAACCAGAATAAAGCTGCAAAAAAAATATCTTTTGTTTTTGGTTTGCTTTGGTTTTCCCCCTAGGAGGAGCTGGAAATTAGAATGGAAATCCACTAGTGACTTGTCAATTCATCTCAATGGGCTATTGGTTTTTCAATTATTTTTTAAATTTTTTGGTACTGGGAATTGAACCCTGGGCATTCTACCTCAAGCTATATGTCCCAGCCCTCTTCTTCTTCTTCTTTTTTTTTTAATTTTGAAACAGTATCTCATAAGTTGATGAGAGTCTCACTAAATTGCAGAGGCTGGTCTTGAACCTGTGAACCTCCTATCTCAGACTCTCAAGTTCTGGGATCAGAGGCATGCACCCCCCATGCCCAAAAGGTTTTCAGTCCTTTATCATTTAGCATTAAGAAGTACTTGGGTTTAGGTGCAATTTCTTGTATTTCCTTTATCACAAGTGAAAACTTAGATAAGCAAAGATCACAGATGAATTGATAGGGGTGATTCATGGCCAGACACGAGGTTTGGGAATTGGGAGTGTTCTTTGGGGAGCAATGCTCCTCCTATGGAATTTCACCAGGACAGGTAATTTCCTCAATGACCTCATCCCTAACATTGGCCTACTTGTACAACACAGTGGAGTAAATGTAGGTCTTCAGAAGCCCTCCCATGGAATATGGCCACTCTGACCCACTCACACAATACTCAGTATATTGTGGGGGAAAAACAATTAACCTTCAGTCCATTTTTCAGATAAATGAATTATGCCTTAGCTGACTTTCCCCCTAAGACTACAGTTGGTGGTGGTATCAACAGTGCTGCTTTAGAGCAGCTTCTGAGTGTTAAACTGACTTTGTCCTCAGGGTATTTCATGTGTGACAGATTCAGGAGGCATCCCATGCAGAGCCACAATCACAAAAGCGCCCCTTTAGATGGGACTCCCTCCCTCTGCCTCTGGACGCAGCTCAACTGCAGTGCAGATGCCGTCCTGAGCCCTTACCTGCATGTTGCTGCCCCACTGGGCCTTCCCTTCCAACAAGGCGTCCAGGACGGCCCGGCTGGGCTCCTCGGCAGCAGGGTCATTCCCACTCACCACGTAGTAGGATGACCTCACTCTCTTGAAAAATTCAACATCCACGTTCTTACTATTGCTGTGGTTGGGAATATAGCACAGGTCCAAATACACAGGGAGGCCTGGAGGCACAGCTGAGGTCTTGGCCGTCTTAGTGGCTCCAGGTCCTTTGGTAAACAAAGAAAGACAAAGCAAGGGTCAAGCCACTGTCAAGAGACCTAGTCACCCAATACAACTTCCCACTCATCCCAAAGCAGGACGTCTGGGACATATGAGGAGGTAACAGTCTTTCCCCTTCCCTGGTAATGTGTAGAGGACATCTTACACTAGCAATTTGAGAAAATATACCAAGGTTGTTTATCATCTCAATAGGAGAAGCAGAATGGGATGGTTTCCCTTTGTGCATAACCCATTGGGAAATAAGATGAGTTTCAAGGCCTTTCCAAATGATGGAACGGATACTAAGATCCCTTCTAAAGGAGTTACTAATGTGTACCTAAGTTTTAAAAGTGATTTAAGAAACTTTTTTTTTTTTTGGCGGTACTGGGGATTGAACTCAGGGGCATTCTACCTTGAGCTATACCCCCAGCCCTATTTTTTTTATTCTTTATTTTGAAACCGGGTCTCACTAAGTTGCGGAGTACTTCACTAGGTAGCTGAGGCTGGCCGCGAATCCGGATCCTCCGGTCTCAGCCTCCCAAATGCTGGGATTACAAGCGAGTGCCACCACGTCCGGCTAAGAAACATTTTTAAAGTAAAAAAGAAACATCTTCATTTGGCAAACTATAGTTAAAGGATATTAGCAATTCACTTTAGAGTTTCATTATATAGCAATTTTGCCCATGGTATATATGTTAGTATACCCTAACATTTGACTTAGTAAATGGATCAGACCATATGATCTCCAGGGCCCTTAGCACCTCAGCCTCATCTATAACCTGAGCAAATCCTGTATTTTCTTCTTAGCATAGTGCCCTGAAAAGTGAAACATCTCTCTCTAGTCTGGGCTGGACACCAACCTTTGGCAAAGGAAAGGCCAGAAAGACCAGGGTTTTGTTAACCACTCAGGACACAACAGACAGTGGAAGGGGACATTTTTTTAAATTTTATTTTTATTTTTTTGCGGTACCGGGGATTGAACTCAGGGACATTCTACCTCTGAGCTACACCCCCAGCCCTATTTTTTCTTCTTTATTTTGAAACCGGGTCTCACTAAGTTGCGGAGAGTAGCTGAGGCTGGCCGCAAACCTGGATCCTCCAGTCTCAGCCTCCCAAATGCTGGGATTACAAGCGTGCACCACCACGCCTGGCTGGAAGGGGACATCTTGAAACCAAAATTCTCAGCCAAAATAAGAAAGACCTGGGGAAAGTAAAGATTTAGAATGATCCCAAAGTTTCCTGACACCCTGTTTGGTGAGCTAGTTTGCCAACTTGTTTCAGTGGGAAACATCAGTAAAACTAACATCCCAGGCAGTGGTTCTTCACCCTTACTGCAGAATTAGAGTAATTCATGATGCTTCCTGATGCTCATGCCTCATCCTCCAGAGTCTGACCTAACAGAGCCACAGATAGTGTCTGGGTACCACTATCTTATAAAAGGACCCTAGGAAATTCCTTGTGTGTGTGTGTGTGTGTTACTGGGGATTGAACCCAGGGACATTCTACCTCTGAGCTACACCCCCAGCCATGCTTTATTTTTATTTTGAAATGGGACCTCACTAGGTTGATGAGAGTCTCACTACTTGCTGAGGCTTTCCTCAAACCTGTGGTCCTCCTGTCTAAGCCTCCCAAGTACTGGGATTACAAGTATACTCCACCACACCCAGCTGACCCTAGGTAATTCTAAATTACAGATTGAGACCACTGCTATAAAACCACTTAAAACACCAGCTAGATTCTCTATGCTTAACCTTCTTTCTTTTTTCTGTGGGGTGTTTAAAAACTTTCATCCCAGAGGCAAAACTACCAGTGAATTCCTTCAACTGTTACAGTGTGACTTCCAGGAAGATAGGGGAGTGTGAGAATTGGCCACACTGATTTTTTAAGTAGATTCACAGGTCATCTTAGTGAATCTGGGCTAAAAGTCCTCACAATATCCATTTGGGAGCTCCTGAAGAATTCTGACTTATAATAGAAGTGTGTGAGTTTCTGTTCTAATCATGAAACATGGTTGCAATTTTCTCTAGAAAACTAAATCACGACCATCACTACCTAATGAATACTGCTTATAGAAGCACAAACTGGACATTGTCAAAAGTCCACCTAAGTTTGTTCTTAAAATCAGCTAATAGGGTAACTTGGCCTTTTTAGAAATCAAAAACGTCTTCAAAGTAAATTAAAATTAACTCATCTTTATTATTGTGCCTTTACGGCACCCCTTTAAATGTCCAAAAGAGTTTTTAAAAAGTTAATTCTGTGGGCTAGGGTGTATATGTTCTGATAAATTTGGTAGCAAATTTCAGTTGGTTTTTATCTACTTGAATGAATTTCATGCTTTCTTCTAAGTGCAGGTCAGTTGTTGGCTCTTTCAGACCACAGGGTTAATTATCTGGTGGTCTCACACTCATTCTAAGCATGAATAAATCCAGTTTGTTTTGTGTGTGTTTATAAAAAAGACCAAATGTGATAAGACCTGAGTCCTAAAATTGATGCTTCACATAGAGTGAAAATCTGCAGCTGTAACTAATACATCCTAAAATGTACAGAACTTGAGAGCCCCAGAGGGATCTCTCTTAGATTTTCCCTAATAAATCAAAGAAATGTTTTAAAAAATTTTTGCTTTACGTATTTAGGTCAATTTATATTCCTTTGTGAACTGTGATCTGAAATCCCCAGATAATTACATAAAGCAAATAAAATGTGTTACAATAAATCCCTGTGAATGCTTTGAAGCAATAAAAGGAAACTATCCTGCCAGAGCCCAGTTCCATCAAAACGCAAGTCCCGCTGAGAAACTGATAAATTGGTGGCCAATCGGGACTGATCAGAAGTCAGGGAAATCTATTCCTGCCAGGTGGAATTTCAATCTAAAACAGCATTCTGTGTCTATTAGTGAGGCCGTGGGGCAACAGGGGAACTAGAAAAGAGCCTTCAATGTTTTCCTTTGTACTGGGTACTCACTGGTCAACTGGAATTACACTGTTTGTTAGATGATACAGAACATTCATTGCCTTCAATGAGGATGCATTTCCAAACTGGTGAAAGTTTTAACTAAAAAACCATATAGCCAAGGTTGGTGGTACATGCCTGTAATCCCAGCTACTTGGGAATTTGAGGCAGGAAGATTGCAAGTTTAAGACCTGCCTAGGAAACTTAGCAAGAGACCTTGTCTCAAATGGAAGATGCAGCCCAGTGGTAGAGCACTACTGGGCTCAATCTCTGGTACCTCCTCCCTCAAATCTTACAATTTTCAATTTTTATAATTTAATTTTTTAAATTTCTATTTAAAAAATAAAGAAGACCACTACATTCTGGGACAAGACTAGTTGTTCAGGTTTGGCACGGAACCTCTGGTTCTCCCTAGGACTTTGGGAGCTGCTTCCTCATGTCACTTCTGCTGGATTCTGGGGCCCCCAGGCCTGAGCCAGTCCTCTAGAGCAGTTTAAAACACATGCCCTTGGCTCTGCAGGTTTAGAAGAGGGCCGCAGATGCTGTGTTCAGAAAGGTGCAAAGCCAGGCCTGGCATCTGATGCACAGCAGCTACTCTGGGCCTTGTGCTGAGCTACCCCAAGCCTAAGGGCCACCCTGGGCCGAGATGTATACCTTTAGGCAGGAGGGAATGGGGGGTGCGTAAGGGGGTAGATAAAGCATCATTTTGTGCTCCCTGATCCTCCCCAAACAAAGTCAAACAGGGAAACCTAAAGGTACCACATAAAATAACTGTCCAGGCATCTCTCAGGACACAACACTGGCTCCTGCAACTCACCTGCAGTGGCGGTCTTCACTGATTTGGAAGTGGAGGCATTGGCAGCGTTCTTGGTCTCCTTGTCTTTCTCTTCCCCTCGTGCAGCTTTGATCTCAGGAGCCGTGGTTTTCGTTGCTTTCTCCACAGTGTCTTTCTTCTTAGGAGAAGCCACTCTGGACACCTTATCAGAGGATTCTTTCAAGGCGCCTGGTTTGGGGGAAGCTGCCAAGGGCTTGGACTTCCCGTCACCCTTTTTGACTGGTGAAGAGGACTTGGTCTTTGTACCTGGCTTCTTGGTCTTGGTCTTCTCTTTCAGGTCTTTCTTCAGAGCTTTGCCCAGGTTCTGCTCAAGGGCCAGAGCCTCTGGGTCCACCATGGACACGTCAGGGTGGCGTGGAGAAGGGCTGCGGTCTTGCATTGGGGCTGGAGGGGGGTCCATGTGTTTGTATGTGACAGTTTTGTCTGTGGGAATGGTTTCTGACTCATCTTCAGAGTCGATATTTGCATCGGCTGTGATGGAGGGGCACTCTTCCGTCTCGGGGGGAACATCAGAGTCGGTCTGGGAGGGGGCTGACTCGCTGACTGAGGTAGGAGGGGTTTCGTCGCACTGTCTCCCCTGCTGCTTCCCGCCTGGAGGTGGTGGGGCTCCTCCTGACTGAGTGAGGGGCTTCTCAGAGTCTTCAGTGGGCTCTTCACTGGCAAACCACTCCAGAGGATTGGGATTAATGAAGGAGGGTGAGAGCTCTGTCTTGGGATGCTTGTATTCACAGGAGGACACGAGGCATAGATCAACTTCCTGGCGGGCCTCTGATGGGGACTTCTTTTCTGTAGAGTAGGATCGGTCTGAAGTCTCATAGGAATACGTAGATGACTGGGGGGTCTTAGTGATTTTCTCCATTGTCTCGTAACAGTACGTGGAAGCATCCGGGCCTCGTGTTGTTTTTGATGATGTCTCATAGGAGTAACTTTCAGATTCAGGGAAACTGGTAATTTTCTCAGTGGTGACATAAGAGTAGCTAGAGTCCCCAAGTGTGTGGCCACCATCCTCTGAGTCGTCATAGCCATTGCTGATGTCATCCAGGAGCCTTCTAGAAACCTCGGTCTTTTCGTAGCTGTAACCACTTACTTCGGGGGTCCTTGTGGTCTTCTCACTTATCTCATAGGAGTAGCCACCGTCTTCGGGGGTCCGTGTGGTCTTCTCAGTAATTTCACAGGCATAGCCGCTTTCAGGGGTCCTGGTGGTCTTCTCGATGGTCTCATAGGAGTAGCCGCTGTCGCATGGGGATTTGATGGTTCTCTCTGTCTTCTCATAACAATAGCTGCCCATATCTGGGGGCCGGGTGATTTTCTCATAAGATGTATATTCATAATCATCTTCGTCCGGAGACCTGGTAGTTTTCTCGGACTTTTGATAGGCATAGCTAAAGTCACCAGGTGTCTTCCCTCCATTGTCCTTCTCCAGGCCAGGTGTGACCAGATCTCTATTCAAGGCGAGGTGATGTTGCATCGTATCGAATAGCATTGAGGCACGGAAGCCATAGGGCTCTGTGGACGTCGCATCCATTGATGGAGGAGAGAAAGTGTGGCGATCTGCTGTGCTCCCCTTGACTGCCGAGGTAGAATCTGAAAAACTAGGTGAATATAAAGGAGAGGACTCTCGTGGGGTGAGCGGAGAGATATCAGATTTTGGAGAGAGCTTCTCTCCTTCCAGACTTTGTACATTTTCAGAGGTGAGTGAGGCATACAGGGGCATATCTCTGGGAGGAGCGACATCGGACAGAGTGTCTTCTTGAAGAGGAGAAGCTATCTGAGAAGGAGTGTGAGCAGAAGAGGTGGACGGGGAGGCCTCTACCTGAGACACTGAGATGAGCTCAGAAAGATCATTATCTTGGGTGTAGGACGGCTCCTCGGTCGGTGGTATCTTATGTGATAAACTAGAGTCCTGCATGTCGGAAGGACTGTAGTCCACTTCAGTTGGCCCATTTTCAGTGATGTGGAGCATGCTTGCACCCACAGCAGGGTGATCCGGGGACTGTCGACTAAAGTCCATAGCCAGGGAGTGCTCTGGTGACTCTTGGCCAAATTCAATAGACATCGAGGACTGTTCAGACCGGTGATCTTGGACTGGTGTCCTGGATTTGGCTGTCTTAGGGGAGAAGTCTGGAGGAGAAATTGACATTGGTCTTGGGCATTCTTCTTTCGATGGAGACATTTCTGTTTCCTGGAAAGTGGTAGGTGTTTGCACAACAGACACTGATAGGGAGTCGTCCACTTCTGTGGAATGTGGGGAGCCAACTTCGGCATGTAGAGAAGGAGACACGTCATCTGTTGTTGGCTCTGGAAATGAGCTCGTAGCCACGGAGGCGGTGGAGACAGAGGCCACGCCCTCCATGTGAGAGTAAGTATCTTCCGCTACACCCTCGTCCACAGGAGTGGCCGACTTGTCAGAGACGGTGCCCTCGGAAATGGACATCTTGGTGTCTTCTTTAAAAGATCCAAACTGACTGACATCTATTTGTGTTGGAGAGACATCTCCTCCCAATTTTCTTTCATCCAAAGCCAGCGCTGGTTGAGAACTCATGGCAATATCGTCAGTTTTCTTTTCTGGACCGAAGTCTTCCTTGATTGGTATAAAGTCTGTACTTTTCCCTTCCTGTTTGTCTGAGTAGAGACCAGTGGAAGTCACTTCAGAAACTGGACTTATTTGGTCTGGAAAGCCTTGTTTTCCATTCTTCCCTTCAAAGGGGCTTTCGGTACATCTGGCAGGCACCTTGCCGTCGGCACTTAGGAAACTTTCATATGCAGACTCGGAGCCAATTAGGGGAGGGCTGCGTAAAGGAGACAGAACTTTTTCCACAGGAGACGCTGAGTCAGGCACAGGCTCGTCCATGGGGCTTATGGAAGCCCTTTCATTCTCGTCTTTGGCATCACTGAATTCAAAACTTACTGGAACAGCTGATGGTTTTTCAGTGACTTCTGTAGGGAGGTGGCTGGACTTCTCTTCGGTGGGAGACTGGTAGTAAGGTGTGTGGCCAGCACTGCCAGTCACGGACTGGGATGGTGACACCACTTCCAGGGTCTTCTCCTCAGGACTAGCACAGTGTTCTTCAACCACTTGGGTCACCTCAGGGGACACTGGGACTGCTTCTGCCTCTGTGGAGACTTTAATCTCGTTGGGTGTCAGAGAGAAGTTCACGCTCCGTTCACCCAGGGGTGTCTTCTCTATGGGTGACGGTGGAGATGGACTCAGGGACGGGCTCCTGGCTGGGCTAAGTTTTTCATCTGAAACTGTGGAGACAGTATCTTTGATCTCCAACATGGCACCTGCTTTCACATCTTTCTCTTCGGAGCAGTAAGCATCTCGGAGAGCTGACTTGCTGAACTTGTCTTCCTCCATGGATGAGGGTGGTGATATGGTGGAGGCTGAAGCGTTATAGTCCTTGCCATCGGTGGCATCTGTTTTTGAACCATCAGATAATCCATTGAACGGTGGAACGGCAGACTTGGAATATTCATGAGAATACAATGAGGACTCGTATTTGGTGATATTTACGAATTCCTGAGATGGGGACTCTGTCTCTTCATTGTTGGTCTCGTCACTCATCACGTCGCGAGGAGTGGACATCTCATCCATTGGGGTGGGCTCGCTGGATATCTCAATGGTAGACTGAGTGTAGCCAGAGGTGGCAGTGAATTCCTCAGGCTGGTCTTCCCGGTTCTCCTCATCGGAAGCGGTGGCCTCGCTCTCGGAGCCTCCGGGTAGAGTCTCGTCATGAATTGAAGACGCAGGTTCTCGGCCAGGAGACTGGGCTCCGGCTTGCCTGGTTGCTGTGGTAAGGAATCCGTACTGATCTTCAACGCCGCCGGCCTCTGCGGCCTTGTCAACCACAGCCATCACATAATCTTCAGCTTCAATTTTTTCAGGCTCATATTCTTCTCTGGCATCCTCTGCTTTGTCCTCCTCGTCAGCCTCTTCCTCCTCAGACTGTTCAGCATCTCCTTTCTCAATGGCGTCGTCTCTGTCTTCTTCAGCCCGGTCATCGCCACTGGCCACAGACGCCCTCTTCTCCTTGAGGTGCGCATCTGCCTCAGCCTTTGTGCTTTCCTCATCCTCCATGGGGCTGTGCTTGGAGGTGCTCACACACACATTTTCTTCACCATCCTCTTCCGGCTCCTCAGCCTCCTCCGTTTCTGCCTTCTCTTCATAGTCTCCCGTCTCTGAGGATTCCTCAAAGCCAGCTCCTTCGTCTTCATATTTTTCGATGTCCTCCACCCCCTGCTTCTCAACTGGCTCCAGCTCTTCGGGGGTTTGCTCACACTCACCCTCCCCTTCGGTGGTAGTGATCCCCTCATCGGGGGACTCGGCGGGACCCTTGATGACGTCTGTCTCTTTCTGAATGACGTAGGCTTCCACCGGCTCCGTCTCCTTCAGTTTCTCTTCATCCTCGATTAGCTCCAGCTGAGGCTTGATGTCCTTTGCCACATCAATCTCTTCAGCCTTTAGCTCTTCAAAGTCCTTGGTCAGATCCTCAGGGGATGACATAAGGGACCTCTCGGCTTCAAGGTCTTTGGCAGGGCCGGTGGCTGCTATTCCAGCTGTGGCCACTGCTGCTGCTGTGGTGGCCGCAGTGCTAATGGCGGTGGCTGCAGCCTCAGTGGTCTTGCCTTCCTTCTTAACCACTTTAATCTTCCCCTTCTCCTTTGGCTTCCCGGCAGCAACAGACTCTTTCTTGACAGACTCTTCCTTCTTAGGTACTTTTGGTTTTAAAGTGGCTGGTTTTTTTGCTTCAGAGAGAGGAGTAGATGGTTTCTTTGTGTCTTTAATGAGCTTCTTAACTTCCTTTTTGGGTTCCTTCTCTTCCTTTTTAATTTCCTTCTTTTCTTCCTTCTTAACTTCCTTCTTGGCCTCCTTCAATGGTGTTTCTTTTTTAACCTCTTTCTTGAGTTCTTTTTTCTCTTCTTTCTTGATTTCTTTCTTGACTTCCTTTTTCACTTCTTCCTTTTTTGATTTTTCCTCCTTCTTGATAGGTGTTTTGTCCTCCTTCTTAGCCACTTCTTTCTTGGGCTTCTCCTTCTCCTCTTTCTTTTCTTCAGGCTTTGCCTTTATTTCCTTTTTCACTGTCTTCTCTTTGGCAGTCTTAGCTTTGGCGTCTACGGCTTGCTTCTCTACCACCTCGGCCTTCGCTGGCGGCTGCTCTTCTTTGCTGGGTGCTTCCTTTTCTGTTGCTGGAGGTTTGGGCTCTGTTTTAACTGGTTTCTCTTTTTTCACAATTACTTTTTCTTTGTTCTCAACTTTGGGTGGCTTTTCCACCTGATTAGCTTTTGGGACATCCGGGGCTTCTTCTTTTGATTCCTTTCGCACTGATTTGCTGGGAAGAGGTTTTGCAGCTGGCTTCAGACTCTCTCGGCTCTCAGCCTTCTGTTTCAGCTTTACTTGTTTCACGGCAGGGACGGGCACTTGGCCAGTGAGATCCTTTTGGGTGGCCAACGGCTGCTTCAGGAAGTCCAAATGTTTGAGCTTTTCTAGCCCTTCTAGAATATTATATTGGGTGCTGTTTCCAGGAAAGAGAACTCGGATGATTTTCTCAGCAGGGTTTGCTGGATGCCACACGATCAAAGAGGAGACTGAGGTTAGGTAGGAAACTGGGATGTCTACTTCTTGACCATTGGGCAGGATCAGTTCAGCCTTGTCTTTGTTGGTGCCAGTCCACTGTTGCAGAAAGTACTGCATTTCTTTGCTGCTCTTGACTGGGTTAAGTACATACATCTCCAGTTTACCCACTCCCATTTTTTGGAAAAGAATGACAGGATCGATGGTATTGCCTACGCTTCTAAAGAGAGGCTCTGGTTTCATGGACAATTTGTTCAGGTACTGGAGAGTAAAGCAAGCTTCTTCTATGCTTCTCTTCATCTTGATATTGGGCTCTGGGTTCTTCAGATTTTCAGGTACGTTGAGAAACACAACTCCTAGGTCAGGGGAGATGAGGTTCTTCATCCAGTCACTGTTGGTGGTGGAGCCCTGGGATTGTTCCTCCTCCAGCTCCGCAATCTTCCGCTGTAGCATGCTGTTGATTCCAGGCAAATTGTCATCCCCAATGTGGGTGAGCAGGATGGAGTCCACTCGGTCCAAATGTCGGATAAGCTTCCAGAAGCAGGATTTCCTTTCTGATCCTCCATTGATGAGCATGTTGAATCCATTCACTGCAAACAGGGCAGAGTCTCCCCGTCCTCCTGGAAAAATGTAACAGCAGGGCTTGGAGAGCTTTAGAAACCCCCCTGAGGTGGGAGGTTCCAGGATGTCAAAGGGAGATGGGACTTCTACTGATTCTGAGAGATACTCAGTAAACTCAGAAAGTCCTTCCATTTCTGGCAATATAGAAGCTGAGTTGAGTTTAATATTGATGAAGTCTTGGAGGTTGTGTCTGTCAAGATTGGAGTTCTTCCAGTCCCCCTCTTCGGGACAGAACAGGGTTAAGCTGGCTTTGTTCGCAGGATGGGTGGTGCTTAGTAACTCCCCAATCTGGGAAAAAGGGAGGGAGAGAGGGATGAAGGGAGGGAGGGAGGGAGGTGAGAGAAGAGGAAGAGAAGGAAGAAGGAAAGAAAGGAAAAAAGGAAAGGAGAAAGGGAGGGTGAGAATGAGGGTGGGAGAAAATGGGGAAAGAGAGAAAAGGAAGGAGAGGGAAAGGAGGAAAGAAAGGAAGAAAAGAAAAGGAAGGAAGAGAGGGAGGAAGGGGAAGGGGAAAAATGGGGAGGAAGAAGGGAAGGAAAGAGGAAATGAAGGAAGAAAATAAAGGAAGGAAGAAAATTTTAAGTAATGTCATCACTGATCCATCATCTTATCTATTACTAGGTATTACAGGATTATTGACTGCACATAGGACCAGTTTCAGAGATGCGCTCATGTAGAAATGCCGGCTATTTAAATGCTGATATATTTTCATATGAGAAGGTGAAGAGCCTCTGCCCTAAGTCCCCCATTCCTCCCTTCTGCCACCAACAGCACCCGTCTTCCTGACCCTTCCCCTTGCAATCTTTCCCCCATATGTCCTTACCCAGCAGGGGAGCTCAAGAACTCTTCCAGTTCCAAAAGCAGTGCCCATCTGGGTGATTGGTGTTTGTGGCTACAGCAGTTATGAAATGCTTTGAATATTCCCCCTGGGCATTTGCCATGCAAGGATGCCCTTTAAAAAATACTGAACTATCATAGGGGAAGCTATGTGAGTCATTTCATCACTGACATAACACCTTGTCTTTTAATCCACTGGGTTTGGCAAAAGAAAGCCTGATGAACACAGTAAAGAGATTCAGATAATAATGCACTTCTTATTGTCTCCTTTTAGAATTTAGTAGGCACAAAAGAAAAAAAGTTAGGTGGGGTTTTCCCCCTAGGAGACAGAAAGTTGTGGATTGCCCATTACTACAAAAAATTACTGGTTTCTGGCATCAGTGCACACTACTGAAAACATGAGTATTTCAACCGGCAGATCTTCTGCTAATACAAATGCTTTTATTGAAATTGTTATGATTAAAGTGGATGGGTAATTATGCAAGCCAGAGGCAAAACTCATTCCCTATTTGTTCAAGTTTAAGTCCAAGGTGAGGCACTCTGCTCCTTCCCTGTTCCTGTTCTTTTCAGGGCAAGCTGGGCATTGAGTGGCTAAGATGTTTGCTCAAAGAGTTTTCAACACACTACTTAGTACTTCCCAAGGATGGGAATGTAGAAAAACAAATCAGGACCAAAACAGTGATTGTGGTTTAATGAAAACACTATTTTCTTTCTCATTCCATATTAAGGCCATATGTTTCATGGTCTTAGCTGAGCACATAACAAAGGAGAATCAAGCCATAAATTCCAGACTTCTTTCCATTTCAGCAAAGCTCATAAATCAGTTCAGAGTTTCAACTGAGAAGTGCTCTCTATCCTGGAGAGCAAATGACAAAGGAGCAAAGCAAACCTTTTGTTTGGTCCAGGCATCCCTGAGCCAGTGGGTCTGAACTCTTACCTCTGATCTTCTAGTTTTAGTGTAGCTTCTGGCCCATAACCTCCTGCATATTAGCATTCTGAGGCTACATGTGTGTACACGCACATGTGTGTATGCATTGTGGTTATGTGTAAGGGTAATTTATAGACTCTGAATTTTCCTATATTAAATTGCAGAAAAGAGTGTTAGTTTTAAGCATAACATTTCATGGCATGGAAGAGATCACAAAATAGCAAAATAACAAACTTTGCTGTTTTCTTCTGATTTAATTTCACAATCTCCTATAAAAGGGATAAGAATTGACTCCTATTTTGGAAGCTGAGAAAACTAAAAAAGCAAATGGCAACTGTCTTTGGGGGACTTTTTGCTCAAGTTATTTTGTGGCCAAAGCAAACATGAGTACCAGATATAGTTTCTTGTCCAATAATTAGCATGGATCCTCACTATCAGCACTAAAGCACAAGGAGGATTCTCTTAATCCTAGTTTTCACACAGAGCACATGCAAACTTATTCATGTTTTTCAATACATTTCAGGAAGCAAATTCAAAATAACTCACACTGCTGAATCTTTAATCATAAAATGTTTAAATCTAGTTCATTTTATTTTTGAAATTCCACCGTAGGTATGGCAGCCAAGCATACACTCCAGCTGCCTGTGCAGAGTGTTCAGTCACTAGCTTTTTTTATCCAAAGTATGTCATCATCAAACTCAAGGAGAAACTGAAAACTCTTGAAGAATATATCTCTACTTCCCATCTTTTTGCCTTTCCCAGAGTTCTTATGAAATACAAGAGATGACCACCCCTAAAAAATCCCAACCAAGAATAAAAACAAAAACAAAAACAAGGTTGTACAGAATTCTAAGGAAGTCAAGAATTCCTGAAAGACAGCTAAGTAAGACTGATGAACAGAAAACTATGATGCACAAAGGCAAAGCGGAAAAGAAAGCCAGCCAGATCCACTGGAGATGTTTTGTTTAGAGAGAAAAAATCTTGTCCCTCTAGAAAAACAGCAGCATGCTGTGAATGATGAGACAAGAATACAGAGACAAGGACTGGAGCAAGCCAGTCAAAGAGAGAAATGGAATGGGCAGGGAAGAGGAAGAGGAACCAGTACATCCTTGGAGCTGTGTAATAGAAATGAAGCCCTATTTCTCCCTCAGTCTGATTCCAGACCTTGGAGCCAACAAGCACCCTAATTAGTGCTAGTCTCAAGGGCAATGGCTGTCTTAAGAGTGTCCAGCCTCTGGACAGGTTCAATAAATGCTTACTCAATGAACAAAAGAGGTCAATAAGCAGAGTCTGATGTTGTTAGTTGTGTTGAGCAAACATGTCTGGGTCTTAGACTTGAAAATGGAGGTGTCTTCTAAACAAACAGGGAAATAATCTCCATAGTAAGACTCCCTATGTAAAAGTTTCTGGAAAGCACAAACACATCATCATCATCTTCCTCTTTTGTTTGGTGCTGGAGATTGAACTCAGAAACACATGCTCTACCAGTGAGCTCCACCCCAACCACAAGAAACACATCCTCTGTATCTTTGTATCTTAGTTTTATGTTAGTTAATATCTTAATTAACATCTTTGTTTCCCCAATACATAACCAGACTCAGTACTTTTGGTTGACCTACACTAAATCCAGCCAATTCAATGCCTGCTGTCATCCTGGAGTGGATGCTGCGGTGGGACTTCAGCCTGCTGATCTTTATCAAGCACACTGACTGTTCCCCTAACTCTCACAAAGATGGATGGTAGACATGACTGGGAGAAATATTTCTTTGGGGCAACTTAATCTTTTTTGCTAATTACTTTTCCTGATTAAATGCAGGCTTACTGGAGGAAGGAAGAAGATAAAAGAAACAAATGGCTTTATTGCAGATGATATTAATGAAACAAGATCTGAATGTCAAAACCATGGCCTTCTAACTACATTTCCTTTTTTGATTAGGTTACTTGCTTGACTGATGAGGAAATGCTGCAGACAGTGTATCTCTGGGCTTTTATAAGACATTTAACAGGAACTCCAAATATTGTGATAGCAGAATTAAGTGGATTTACAGCCAGCCATATAAATAGTGCTACTTAGTGTCAACCTAGAGGCCTGTGATGGGCTGCTCAAGACTCATTTCTGTCCTGCTCAGTATTCTCTTGGAAGAAAATGGTGAAGACATGCTTATCAATTCTGTGGATGGTATGAAAGTGCAAGGCACAGCAAAACATAAGGTGGCAGAAGTAAGATATTTAAGAAAGCTCTTGATGTGGCTAAGTCAAGTCTAACAAGATGGCATTATAAAGGGATAAATGTAAGGTTCAATAAACCAGCGGGATAAAGTACAGGATTGGGAGAAGTGGCTTAAGAACAATATCCATGGGAAGAAACTTTGGGAAATTAATAGCCAAATGGATTTATCAGGAAGCTAAAGAAGTCTAACCTTCAAGGCCCCTCACTGGCGTTGCCCTGCACCAAAGCCCTGTACTTAATTGTGTATTAATAGTTGTGTTCTCTTTTTTCTTCCTTTTGTATCTCACTAAGTTGCTCAGGCTAGTTCCAAACTCTTGGGCTCTAGGGACACTCCTGCATTGGCCTCCCTAGCAGATGGAACTTCAGGCAGGCACCACCATGTGCGCACGCATGTGTGCATGTGTGTGCATGCGCATGCATGCATGTGTGTAGAAAACGAGAGAAGTCACTGACTCTCACAGTCCTAATCTGGTCAAATGACTTCTGGGAAATGGCATCCAGTTTAAGTCATAATATTTTAGAGAAACTAGCCCCAAAACAACCTCAAACATGTCTCCCTCTCTGGTCCCTTCTCCTTGGCTTCAACTCTTAAATGCTAGACCTGGGCCCCTTTATCTGATTAACACATTTCTCTTTCTAGCTCATGACATCTATCATCAGGGCATTAAATACCTCTAATGCTATCATGGATGACAATCAGTATCTCCGGCCCAATTCTGAACTCCTCAGCTGTGGGCTCATCTATCCAATTGTCTGATGACTTCAAGGCAGTAAAACAAAGCCAGCACTGAACTCTTGAATTTCCCCTATCCTACCCCATCTGCCCTTCCTGCTGAGGAATAGGTATGAAGGACAGTGAGCCAAGAGTATAAGGAACTTTTAATAGTTCATGAAAGCCATGCATGGTGGTATACACTTGTCATCTCAGTAGTTGGGAGGCTGAGACAGAAAGATCACAGGTTCATGACCAGCCTCAAAAACTTAGTGAGGCCCTCTGCAACTCAGTAAGACCCTGTCTCAAAATAAAATAAAAAAAAAAAAGAAAGAAAGAGGGCTGGGAATGTAGTTCAGAGGTAGAATGACCTTGGGGTTCAATTCCCAGTACCACCACCACCAAAAAAAAAAAAGTTTACGTAAAACTAAAGAAGATTAAGGAGAGAATGGGTAGTGTTGGGTGGGGGTACCTAAGGCATTATAGATCCAAAGGTATTACATTTCTTCCTTGAAGTTGCAGTGTGAGGAGTAAAAGAGAGGCTGGAAAATGCCCCCAGGAGATGATGATTTCAGCCTTCTGGATTTCAAAGAGGGATGGATTAGCCAGGTGACTGCTCTATCTGTAAGTGCTGGTTTTGTAGCTGACCTCCAATAATTAAGACTCCAAAACCCTGGAGCTCAGAGTGCACTGATAATTCTATTTTTCAGTCCTTTTACTTGTAGTATTCTTGTAAAAAAAAATATCATTTTTGCTTTTATAAAGTTGTGTTTCTGGTGTCTCTGGAATTGACTAGAATATTTCAAGGACTGGGTCAAAGGAACAGAGCTGGACATCAAGTGACCTTTGAGGTCCTTTTGTTACTGAGTCATTCTGTAGGCAATCCTTTTCCCAAGGCAACAATGAGCAATCATAGCTCTGAAGACTGTAACTATTGGTCTAGTCCAGTGATTTTGCCCCCTACCCCTCACAGTATGGGGGATTGAATCCACAGTGCTCTACCACTCAGCTACACCCCCAGCCCTTTTTATTTTGAAACAGGCTCTCAGTAAGTTGCACAGGCTGGCCTCGAACTTATGATCCTCCTGCCTCAGCCTCCTAAGTGGCTGGGATTATAGGCATGCACCTGGCTAGTCAAGTGATTTTCAATCCACTTAGGGTATAGATTGAAAGAGATAGAGGTGAGTTGCTCTGGCTGGGGCAGAAGGGAGAGAGTGAATTGTACCCATGTCCTCATCTTCCCTCACTTTCTCCCACCACCTCAATACCATTGATATAGTCTGTTAAAAGAAAAAGCTAGAGAACCTTTCCCTTATGTGTTGGCCTGACCATTGCTTTCTCCAAAGTATCTGGGCAGGTGTCATGAGGGCAGCAGAGCAGACTATGGCATTGTCTCTGGCCTTAATGATACCTACCCAAGCGTAATGAAGATGGGTGCCCTTTGGAACCCATCTGGATCATTGAAAACCCCAGGAAATCTGTCCTTCCATAGAAGTTGAATTCCTCCAATTAGGTTGTTTCTTTTTCTTCTGTTATTTATGGTAAATTTGACACGTACAGCCAAGCATAGCAACTCACATCTATAAGTCTAGTATTTGGGAAGCTGAGACAGATCACAGACTTAAGGCCAGCCTCAGAAACTTAACAGAGACCCTCAGCAACTTTGCAAGACCCTATTTCAAAATAAAATATGAAAAGGGTATAGCTCAGAGGTAGAATGCCCCTGGATGCAACCCCCCAATACCAAAAAAAAAAAAAAAAAAAAAAATTAGACACATATATAACCCATTGTGCTAAAGCTTCACTTCCATGGTCTGAAAATGATTTAAGCATCAATATTCATGACACTATTCCTTATTTTTTAAATAAAGGTGGGTATTATCTGGGGTCCAGATGGAAGAAACATGATACCTTCTTATGTAAAATATTGGCAATGATAAACCCTTTTCTTTACATATTTCCTTTGCTTGGTTTCATGGCAAAAAAGATAAACTAATGACATGGGAGAAACCAGTCACTGGAGACTAACTGCAGAACTGCACAGGAATGCAGAGAGGCCCTGGTGCCCAGAAAGAGCCAAGGGCTCAGCACTGACTGCCCTCACAAGCAGACCACTCAGCTGCCGCCATGTTACTGGGACACTTCCAGGCCTCTGCAGCTCTCCCCTCCCCAGGACAAGATACTGACACTGTGTGCCTTCTGCATTATCAGTGCCCAGCTGCCCTAGTACAACATGAATTTGAGGATGCAATCTTGCAACACATTCTGGCATCGCAGTGATCATGCCCCAACTTCAGAGCGGCAGGCAGAGTGAGCACAGCAGCTCTAACTCTGGAATCTCAGTATAACTCAACCGTGGTTTCCTGCGCCTTCCCCACATTCGAGTGCAATGGAAACAGGATGAAGCAGACATACAGCCTGACTCTCACAGCCTGGAGGAAGAGAGATCACAAGCCCTGAGGAAAGCCAAAGCCAAAGCTTTCACATTTTGCAGTGGTAATGATGGATCAGCTGTGAGTGAGCCCTGATGACTTTGGGAAGGAGCTACTTGACTGCCTGGAGGTCCCTCCCTCACTCTGGGGAGCCAGTGCTACCTGCTTCCAGGTGATACCACACTTCTGGGATCTGGGGCTTCACATGCTAAGTAAAACGCACTTTTTCGCAGGTGCCTTGTGCCCCCAGCCCTGGGGGTGGACAGTGAACATCCTTATATCATCTCTGAGGCCTCCAGGTGAGCCAAATGGAGCTGGACAGTTGGCTTATAGCTTTTGCCAGTGAAGAAAAGCACTCAGACCTCTCTGTGGTGCATGGGGCTAAGGAATATTAAGTGCAGAAAGACACAGCCCTTCGCAGCACACGAGAAGCCACCAATTCAGGAAGACAGTGTTAAATGGATGTAGTGACTGCTCCTATCCACATAGCCTTCCAGGCAGACCATAACCTGCTATGGTGATGATCCTGAACTGTATCTGTAGCTGCTATAAATAAATATATTAGACAAGAAAGGTACATTATTCTGGAAAGTTTCCCAACCAAGATAAATTCTCTCTGAAGTTGAAAAAATTAAAATTTTCATTTGATTTTACCAAATACCACTAACTTCCTTTACAATACTTCACATGTATTGTCCTGGATATCTTAAATTGGATATATTTATGAGAAATATTAATGATCCAGCTCCACACTAGCTACTTTAACCAAAACAGATCATAGATATGCCCTGTTGCCCTACATACCTCCTTTTCCAGAGCCCTCTCTCTTTCATGGGGTGTTTATATAGCCCAAGATAAAATACTGGGACCAGGCATTAGAAGTAAGAGAAATCAGAAATAATGAGGCTCAGCAAAGTAGGAACAAGTACTAAAAGAAATCAAAGCAATGACATCATACCCAAAGCCCCAAGAGATCTTTGGAGTGTTCTTTCAGAAAACAGGAACCTGGATTTTCTCTTGGGCTCTGTCATTTCAAGTCTATCATTTTTTTCCATTTGTACATATCAGTTATTCCAACCCCCACCCCCACCCCCACCCCTGTACATGCATCTATATCTCAGCCACACCATGAATGGTTCAATTAATTGTAGATGAGCGCTCTAGATTCTTTTGGCAATAAGCCATAGGACCAAAGTATTTTGGATCACACGGTTTTCCTTACGTCAAGGGAGCTATGAGATTCCCTCCCCCTCTCCTTCCTCCCCAGTGCTATCAAAGAGCAGCCCTAAGGCTAAACAATAACAAAGCAACTGTAAGTTTCACCATCCCTGGATGGACAACCCACCTCTTGATCAGTGAAAATCTCTATGAAGTTCTGGAAGGAGAAAGAGCCGGACTGGAGAATGAGCTCTCCGGTGTTTTCGAAGCACTGCCCGGTCAGCACGAGCAGCTTGTGCCGGGCAGCATCGGTGATCATCAAGCGCACCTGAAACAAAGCACAGGGCACGGGCCATGAGCCATGGGCAGCAGTGCCTTGCACCTCCAGGACGCCTGGCGTCTGCAGTATGAGAAGTTCATTACCAACACAAGGTATTCAGACCCTGAAACTCTAATTTCTTCTGCTGGGGGTAGGGGTGGCGAAGACTGGAAAGAGCCCCAGCTACAGAAATCACCTGTAAAATTAGTGAGTGCAGCCATTAGTTCACCCAGGAACACCATTTTTAGCATTTTGCTGCAACCAAGGCAGTAGTGGTGGTTGACTCTTTCCCCTTATTTCCGCCTCTTTTTCAAAGCAGTCTTTGCAGCTGGCAAACATTTGTCCCACAGCTGTTCGGAAGTGTCTGCTAGCAGCAGGCGGTCTGTGAGACCAGGAGAGGACAAATATCCCACAGGCAGATGTGCAGCTCAGGTCCCCAACTGCTCCTGAGGAAGGATAGATTTGCAAGGGGGAGGGGTCCCAAGCCAGCCCCTGTCACCCAGGATCCCTTTCCTTGCAAGTCCTAGAGCACGCACACAGCTCCAAAGGCTGGCTCCAGTGAACCAGCAAGGTGCTTGACATTGAACATAAAGGAAAGGCTACCCCTGAATAGCAAGCCCTGAAATTGAATTGCAAATGCTTTGCACTGAAGAACTCTGAACTTTAAGTGGCAGGAAGCCAGCTATCCTTCAGAACAAGCACCAAGGACCAAGGTATTCGTGAATGTTCAGCACATACCATGTGCCAGGCACTGAGGGAAATGCTAGGCACCGAGGGAAGGATAGAGAAGTCCACAGGCCATGACTCCAAGCCCCAAAGCTCCCCAGTGGAATCATGGAAAAAAACACGTTTTTAAGGAATTATTTCAGCCCTACCTGCTCTGCAGGCTAGTCTGGATTCCTTTTTTTTTGTACTAGGAATTGAATCCAGAGGCATTTTACCTCCAAGTTACACCCCCAGGCCTATTTTATTTTTTATTTTGAAACAGTGTCTCACTAGGTTATGAGAGTCTGGCTAAATTGCTGAAACTGGTCTTGAATCTGCAATCCTTCTGTCTCAGCCTCCCAAGTCCTGGGATTACAGGCATGCACCACCATGCCTGCCTCTGGATTCCTTTTAAAAATCCCTTATTTTTCTTTTTTCATTTCTCACAGCTGTCCCAAGCAGTCTGCCTGGACATATATTAATCTTCTAGCTTTTTTTTCAAATTGTAATTACTTCATGATTCTGTTAGTCAGAGAGAAATTGCTACCCTATCACTTTCCTCAAACTTTTTTGCAGAAAAAAAGGGAGTTAGAATAAGCTACATCACAAGAGACAAAAAGTGAAAGCAAACCAAATTATCTAGCAACTGAAGAATGGATTAAAAATATGTGATATAGCCATACAATGAAATAGTATATAGCTACCAGAATGAATATAGTATTGACATATGGTACAATGTAGCCAAACCCTGAAACAATTATGCTAAGATTAAAATAAGCCAGACAAAAGGCCATGTGTTGTATGATTCCATTTAAACAGGCAAATCTATAGACAGAAAATAGGTTAGGTGCTGCTAGCAGCAAGTGGGAATGGGAAGTGACTGCTAATATGTCGGGGGTGTTAGGGAGGGATGGGCATGTTCTGGAATCAGGTAGTGTTGATGGTTGTACAACTTGGTAAATATATTAAAAATAACTGAACTGCACACTTAAAAAGATGGATCTTAAGCATATGAAATATGTCTCAACTAAAAAAACAAAAAAACAGCCAGGAATGGTGGTGCACACGTGTAATCCCAGTACTCGGGAGGCTGAGACAGAAGGATCACAGGTTTGCAGCCAGCCTCAGCTACTTAGTGAGACCCTGTTTCAAAATAAAAATAGAGCTGGAGGTTTAGCTCTGAGGTAGGATGTCCCTGGGTTCCATCCCCAGTACCAAAAAAAAAAAAAAAAAAAACCCAGAAAACAAACAAACAGGACATAATCAGAGATGCTTAAAGTATGGTGAAAGACACTATAAATAATGTAGGCTCCCAGGGTATTTGGCTGCTTTAATATCCAAGAAGCAACTTAATTTCTAAGGTTCTAAATTATAATAAAGGAAGTAGGAAATGGAGCTATATCAACTCCCTGGCCCAAGTGACCAGGGATTGTTGGCTTCAGCCAAGTTCTTATGTCACAGTGAGCTCTGAAATCCCCAGTCTCTCTAGCAACAGTTTCAGATGTTGGTGGTGGTAACAACAACAACAACAATAATAATACTAATAACAATAGGCAACATTTACATTTTACACTATCACTTGGCACTTCAAAGTACAACATTAAGTATAGACATTAAGTATATGGACTGCTATGATCTCCATTCCACGGATGTGCAAACTGAGACAAAGACAAAGACAATCCATGGGCAGACCTGAGATTATGAACCCAGGTGACCTGGTGCCAGAGTCCATGCTACTGACCACTGTGCTAACCTGCCTTGCAACAGTGGTAAGGGTGGTATGGAATAGCTCTGAACAGGAACTGCATGTGAGCTGCCACGCTTCCCTAAGTTCAGTTCCTGCACATCCCAACCTGCGGGTGGGCTTGCGGTCTATTTGCCAGACTCTCCCCCTGCAGCACACACCCCATGCGCCCCCCTGGCCTCAACAAGATATGCAGTTGCAGCGGGCATCTTCCTCTTTGTCCTTACTGGGAGGGGTAGTCTGAGGTGGTACTGGCACAGAGAACCAGCCACTGACTGGAGGTTAGAGAAGATCCCTGGAGTCAGGACTTTGTTCCCTCCTGTCCCTGTCTGGCCTTCCTGTCCAGCCCCTCTGACCAGCAGGGTCTCCACCTACTGGGGCCCCACCCGAGCCCCTGTGGAGCTGAATGCTT
The DNA here is from genome assembly GCA_004027655.1 of Graphiurus murinus. Classification (NCBI taxonomy): domain Eukaryota; kingdom Metazoa; phylum Chordata; class Mammalia; order Rodentia; family Gliridae; genus Graphiurus; species Graphiurus murinus. The sequence continues at coordinate 5,359 of PVLC010007144.1, read as the reverse complement.
ACCTCGGTGCTGACCGCTTCATCTGAAGGGTTGATCAAGACAACAGTTTCTAAGACGTCACTTCGATGATGAAGGATCTTTTGTCCTGCAGGCAGAAAAAGACACAAAGAGGAAACCTTTAGCTCTCCTGGATGACAGCTGTCTGCCTGCTTTGGAACGGCAGAGGAATTTCTGCCTCCGACGTGGCACCGGGCACAGGATTCTCCGCACTATCTGGGGAAACACAGTTGGCGCTCCTGAACCAGAGGGTGCGCACGCAGCAGGCTGAGCTGGAGCTGGTTCTGTGTGGCCAGCACCACCCCACGCTCTCACACTCTCCAGTGTTCATGGTGGATCGCCAGGCAGCCTCGGTGCCTAATGGCGGTTTTCATCTGAGACAAGGCATGGATGCCAGGAAAACTCAACGGGGCTCTTGACATTTCTTTTCTCATGGTAATTGGGGATGTTTCTCCCTATCAGCCTTTCTTCTGGTGAGAACTGCGCCGAGATTAATTAGGAGCCTTATTGTGAAATGAATGACATCCAGAAACCCGGCCTAACAATTAGCCCAACAACCAGAATGGCTGTCTGAGGCAGGCTCACAGTCTGTTGGGATATTCATTAATTAATTCACTTGCTGCTGATGGAAAAGTGGAGGAATTATGGGCAAAGGAAAAGTGCAGAACAAGCCTCCCCCACTGGACAGCATGGTCAAAAGACAAGCAAAATTGACAGAAAACAACAAGCCACGGTGTCATGTGGGATGAGGGAACCTAAGGAGGCCTGAAGCTCCTCAGGTCCTGGATCCCACGTCCCTGGCTTCCCACACCTCATAGGTTATAGGGACACCTAAAGCTGAACCAGCCCTCTGGCCAAAGTGGAGTGAGGCCTACCGCCTTCTACAAATACTCCCCTCCCTAAACAATGGGATGAAAGCTATCAGGCAGATGCATGTGTGGCCAGAGTTGATCATGTTTGCTCAACATCTGTCCACTGATAAGAGGGGAAGGGTGTTCCCACAGAGAAATGGGAGGGGGACACGTGTCTGGGAGGGGAGACAAGAGTATGCCTGCTGCTCAGAAGGACTAAGAAGCTCAGGCGACAGGAGGAAATGGAGTAGCATCTGAGGGAGACAGACACCAACAGAGAGAAAGATGGAGGAGAAAATAACCAAGAACAACTGTGTCCCAAGCAAATAGTTCAGCAGTTCTTTAAAAACTAAAATGCAATTTTATATGACTCAGCCAAAAGCAGGTACTGGAACACATATTCGTGTGCCATTGTTAATTGCAGCATTATTCACAATAGCCCAAGTGTCCGTCTACAGATGACTGGATAAAACGTGACATGCCCATACAGTGGTATAATGTTGAGCTACAACATGAATGAACTTGGGAAACATTATGCCAAATGAAATAAGCCAGACGTAAAAGGACAAATATAGTAGGATTCCATTTGCAAGAAATATCTAGAACAGGCAACTTCACAGTCAGATCAGAGGTTCCCAGGGAATAGGGGAGAGGGCACCGGGAGTTAGTGCTTAATGGGTACAGTTCCTGTTTAGGATGATGTAAAGTTTTAAAAATAAAGGTGATGGTTGGTCAACCTTGTGAGCTAATCAACACCACTGAATTGTACATTTAAAAATAGTTTAAAACAAAGTTGGGTGTGGTGGCGCATGCCAGTAATCCCAGGATTTGGGGGACTGAGATAGGAGAAGAACAGGTTTGAGACCAGCACATGGTAATTCAGCAAGACCATGTTTCAGAATGGAAAGATCTATGCACCAATTAAAAAAAAATAAAAATAAAAAGGTCTGGGGGGTATAGCTTAGGGGCAGAGTGCCCCTGAGTTCAATCCACTGTGCAATACATATATATACACACACACTTATATATACATACACACACATATATATACACACGTATATACATATATTAAAAATAGTTAAAATGGCAAATTTTATTATATACACATATTTTGCGTGTGTGGGGGGGGTACTGGGGATGGAACCCAGGGGCATTCTACCTCCTAGCTACACCCCTAGCCCTTTTTATTTTTTACTTTGAAACAAGGTCTCACTAGGTTGCTGAGAGTCTCACTACATTACTGAGGCTGGCATTGAACTTGCAATGCTGAAGGTGTGTGCCACCATATCCAACTGTTATATATACATTTTATCACAACTTTTAAGATGTAATATATCAACCACCAAATAATCCACTTTACATGGGCAAATGGTATACTATGCAAATTATGTATCAATAAACTGGTTAGAAAAAGAAGAAGTCTGGGGTACATAGCTTAGCTGGGCTTTTCCTCTTTATATCATCAAGGTCCAGAAGTGCCAGAATCAGCAACTTGTTGACATTCTTGCCCCCTCTGCCATTATCAAGGCCCTTCTCCTCCACTACTGCACTTTTCCTGACAGCTCGTGCTTACCAGCAAACCCCACATCAGACATAGGAGTAGCCCAAATTAAATCATAACGGTGTCAGGCACTGCTTTTAAAATTCACATATGAATTCACTTAATCCCCTGAAGAGCTCTGTGACATAGGGATACCTATGATTATTCCCATTACTGCCAAAGACAATGAGTCTATAAAAAAGAATGAAGTAGCCCGAGGCCACACAGCTGAAAGTGCTCAGGCCAGGATTGGACCCAGTTTCTCTGGCTCCAGAGCCCTTCCATGCCACTGCTCTATGGAGCTGGTTACTGGGACCAGGATTTGGAAAAACAGACATCAGAGGCCAAAGCAGAGCTAGGAAAAGGCCAAAGGAATAAAATCTGAGATTTTAAAGGAGAAAGAGGCCAGAGAGCATGGGTGTGTGTGTGTGTGTGAGGTGTCAAGGCAGGGAAGAAAACTACACAAAAGAAATTAAAATATTAAGTGAAAGTATGTGATAATTTACTCCAAACACCTAAATGAAGAAACTTCAAATCAGAACAATGTCACACAGTTTGGCCTGGCAAAGAACTGAAGCTTATGAAAAATAAACTGAAATATGGAAAATACAGTTTACTTATTTATGAATGCTGAATTCTATAATTTATTGGAAAATGCCTTTTGGCTTTTTGCTTGTTTCTGTCAATCATGTGCATTTAAAGCTAAAGCAAAAGCAAATCAACTTCAATAATTACAAAATGATAAAGTGAAAATCAGCAAAACACACAAATCCATCCTTCATCAGTGGCCTCTAAGTCCTTCCACCAGCATCAGCAGCTTCCCTGGAACAAAGATTTCAAGATCTTTGAAAGCATGCCACTGAGACAAAACAAAGTTACAGCGTAAGACCAAGGAGCAGCGACGGAGTCCCCAGAGCATCAGGCAGCGTAACAACCGGGGTATGACTGTCATCACTGATACGAAGGCCTATGGAAGCGGCTCCCTCCTCTAGAGAGTACAGAGGAACCAGAGCCCCTTTCTTTCCTAAGTAATCCTACACACCACCCCCAACCCTGCTGACCACACCCTTCAAAACACACATCTAAGCAGCAACCGGCACGGCCAAGCCTCTGCCCCCACCACACACCCTTCCCCAGACACAGATGTCACCGGCTGCCAGGCACTCCCTGCCAGGGGCTTCTTACCATCCACCAGAAATTCTCTTCCTCTTTGGCTTCATCACTTGCAAACAAAACAAATGCCATGTGACAGCTGCCGGTTACCTCCACTCCTCCCTAGCCAATTTTTAGGCCAGTTTGCCCAGGAATTCAACTAAGGATGCTCTTCTTGTCCATCTTTGGAAACACTGAGAGGAATGACCCTGGTGACGATGTGCGTGCACCAAAGGCCACCGCTGCCCCTTCAACAAAAGCCTTTTCACAGGACAGGTTTAAAGGGAGAGAAGCTCTGTGCTCTTGTCATGGCCGGCCTCTCGGCCAGATTCTTCCCCAGGACAACGTAATCAGGGGCTGGGCCTCCCCAGCATCTGGCAAAGACACAGCCGGGTAGAGGGGTGGCACCCCACCCCCACCTGCATTGGGTGCCAGCTCCCCCTCGGCAAGTGGCTGTCAGGCGGCGGACACTCATAAAGTTGCATATTTAGGGAATGTTTCACACTGGGAAGTGGGCCAGGCATTCTGAAGGAGAGGCCATCACCCTTGCTGGCAAAAATCTCATTCAGTTGCTTTAGAAAAGGGGTTTCCAGGGAAGAAAGATGACCCTGCACCAGCCTTTCTCCCCAACATTCTAGTCAGCACTCCTTGTGACACCTCACAGGAGGTTATCAGCCAGCCGGGTGGACAGTCACCTTTCTTCAGAGCTGACCGGAGGAGAGTGAAATCACTGTGTCACTCCTGGCTTCCTTAAGAAAAAGTCTTTGGGGCTTCCCCACAAAACTCAGTGTGACTGTGGGGCTTCATCTGGTGGGGTGGGGGCAGTGGGGATGGCTGTTGTGGGACAAAAAGGGTCTGCTCCACCTGGGAATTTAAAAAGAGGAAGGTCTGGGGACCCCTGCAAGCAGCAGGGTCCCAGCAGACAATGGGACTTTTGTCTGTGCTCTCCCAATACTGAGTTTGGAATTCAAAAAGAAGCTTGTGTTTTTCAGTTGATGGGATTCTGTTTGTTCTTCCTTTTTGAAAATCTGATAAAAGTCTGGTTATATAGTGGTTTATATTTTACTGTATCCACATGACTTGAAATTTCTTAGAAAAAAATCTTCTTTTCTATGCATGTAAGTTTTAGGACAATTATGAGCTGTTCTCTCCATGGAGTTTAAGATTCATCTAAATGTGTATGCCTGTGCACACACAGAATACAGGCTCCCTCCTCAGTTTCAGAAACTGACTGTGGCTAAATTCAGAGACACCCCACTGAGGCGCAGTAATTACCAAACCCCACACAAAGCTCAGCCTGAGCTCGGCCCAGGCAGGCAGCTGCTACAACAGCAGCCTAGCGTGGAGGAGAGAAGGCCGGTCCAAGCAAGCAAGGTGGCTATGAACAGGAGTGATCCCTTGTGGGAAACAATAGTCAGTGCTGCAAAAACCTTCCCAACTGTCACTCCGAGGACAATAACTATGCGTCTTTGGGATGACTATTTGATTCCTTTTCCATTAATGATTGCAAGTTAGAACTTTATTTCTGTAACTCCTTTTTTCCTGAGAAATTAACATTTTGCAAGCATAATCTAGAAATAGTAATTGAAGGATAAAGAAAGCCTTCCATTTCTATTCTGCACATGTAACAGGGACTTAAGAGAGGCTGCCTTCGCGGAAAGCAGTGACTACCTCAACCCGCAGATGTCCTACGGGTAACTGAAAGCAGTGTAAGGCGTGGCATCTCTGTCTTCATTTTCTATCTGTCTCATATCTTCACCTTAAACTTTGGGTCTCATATCCTCACCTTAAACTTAGCTCTACATGGAGTCATGTTAAT